>JAODAL010012469.1:0-95288 GCA_025379985.1 Phyllomedusa bahiana | reverse complement strand
GCTGATTACTATGTATATTATATTTATGTTAATGCTGATCAATTTACTGCAGACTGACTGTCGCTTGGGATCGCATTAACATTCTGAATCAGAGTGAAAATCAGTCTGCTGTTAAAAAATATGGTCCCCCCAAAATTACTCAATAAAACCCAGTATAATTTATTGGGGGGTTTTTCTTGGTGTGATTCTAAACACCAACCCGGTTTAAGCCCTAATAACCCCCGCCCCTTTTTAAACTCCCCCACCGGGCGTGGAAAAATTTTTGGGTAAAAAAATGGTTGGTGAAAAAAGGGGGGGGACGCTGATTGGGTGTTACATAAATGTAGGTGCAAGCATTCCTTGTATCCATTGAGGGGGCTTTTTTTAGGTGCATTCCAATGTGTCGTGTGATAAAATGCCCTAG
Organism: Phyllomedusa bahiana; assembly: GCA_025379985.1. Taxonomy (NCBI): domain Eukaryota; kingdom Metazoa; phylum Chordata; class Amphibia; order Anura; family Hylidae; genus Phyllomedusa; species Phyllomedusa bahiana. Next base: position 94,885 of record JAODAL010012469.1, on the reverse strand, counting down.
TTATGGTTTTTACAATTTTTTTTTAAAAAAATAGCGGGTTAAAACAGTTTTTTTTTTGGGGTGAAAAATCCCTTGGGCAGTCATATTGGACAAGTCGAAAAAATTTTTCCTTTTCTACAGTAACTACCAACCCTCGGCCCTCAGAGCGGGTTTTTCTTCTGCGGGATGTGCCCACCGTGTTTTTATGCATTATCAATAGTCGCTCACAAGTGTTAGCAGCTCCCCACACGCTGTGCCCTTTAAATCACCAGTGGGTTTTGGGGATGTCCGGGTCCGGGACTTCTCAGGTTTGCCATCTTGCCCCATGAGCAAAGATAAAACCCCATTGTGTGGATAAATTTTCAACAGGTGCAGGGCCCCCTTTGGATTTTAGGCCTGTTATGAGTGGTTCGATAGCCTTACTAGGGAACACCTTTCTATCAGCACCCCCAAAACCACCGGCCCCTTTTTACTACAGGTTTGAACTTTATGCGTCTACTGACGGTAAGGGAGGGGGTGGGCACCCCAAGCCCCCGCGCCCCATACAATATCCCCTTACAAAAATTTCCCTTTTTCTGCACCCCCACTTTAAAATAAAACCTTAAAGCTGCTTTCCAACGGGGAGTTTTGGTGCTTTTTTTATGCATTTTGTGCAGAAAAGGCCGGCATTTAAAGCTGTACTTTTACACAAAAAAACGCATCAAAAAAAGCACCAAAAAAAGCTCCTGTGAGAGAGCCCAACCCCAAACAAAAAAAGAAAACGTGGTGCAGAGAAAACCCTCTCCAGGTAGGTGTGCCTTTTTTTTCAATCAGGGGCAAGCCCACAAACTGCCCCCCCCCCCCTACCCTAAGGGGACGATAACTACAACCAAAAAAATCCCCCGTAGTAGGTACCATCAATGAAAACAGCAGATCAGCACAGAAGTAAAAATGACCCCTGCAAAAGGGTCACAGGGGAGTTCGGTGGGGTTTTTTTTTCCTTTTCTTCTTTTTGGCCCAAACCCCCATGAGCCTTCCCCGTGGTCGTTACCCTTCTAATTCATTCTCCTCCAGTGGACAGCAAACAGTGGCCTCTTCTAGTGGACACTGACACTTCCCTGTAAGAATTTACCACAAATACATCTTTAGACTCCACTTCTTTTCCAGCACTTTCTATCAACATTCCCCAAACAGCGTATGTCAACCCCGAAAAATTGAAAATTAAAAAAATGTCAAGATAAGTGGCATGTAAATAGGTAGTAACCCCATTAGGCAGGCAGGGTCCAGTATGTAGGTGGCAGTGGCCATTATGTTAGAATGGTCAGGACAGTAATGCAGTGCAGGCAGGGACAGTAATTTAGGCAGGCGGGATCAGTATATATGCAGACAGGTCCATTTATATAAGTAGGCAGGAGGGTGGTATATGTCAGGCAGGGGGCAGAATATAGGTAGGCAGGCAATAAATAGGTAGAGCAGGGCAGTGTATAGGGCAGCCAGGGCTCTATAGCTCCAGGGGAGGTTATAGGCAGACAGGGCAGGGTATAAGGTAGCCAGGGATATTAATAGTCACCAGACTAGTAACAGGCATTCCAGGACATGGTAGTAGTAGGCCAGGCTAATATAGGGCAGCCAGGAAGGGTATAGGCAGCCAGGGCTATTAAAGCAGCCAGGGCAGGTATAGGTAGCCAGGGGCAGGTAAGGCATGCCAGGGCATTGTAACAGGTAGAACAGGCATGGTATAGGTAGCCAGGGCAGGGCATCATATAGCCAGGGCAGGCTATTATAGGCAAGCCAGGGCATGATATAGTACCGGGCAGGCATCATATAGCCAGGCCAGTGGGGTGGTATAATGTAGCCATGCAGCGCATCATATGCCGGCAGGTATAGGTAGCCGGGCAATGGCTTCATAAAGCCCAGGGAAGGGGATAGGTAGCCAGTGCAGGGCATCATATAGCCAGGCAGGATATAGGTTATCCAGGGCAGGGTAATAGGTAACCAGGGCAGGGCATCCATTTAGCCAGGCATGGTATATGTATCCATGGCATGGTATATGGTAGCCATGGCAGGGGGATCATATAGCCAGGTCAGGGCTATATATAGGCAGCCAGGCAGGGTATAGGTGTAAGCCAGGCATGGGCTCATATAGCCAGCAGGTTATAGGTAGCCAGGGCGGGTCATCAATAGCCAGACAGGGCATCATATAGTCCCAGGCAGAGTTATAGGGTAGCCAGGTTCAGGGTATAGTAGCAGGGCAGGGCATCACATAGCCAGTAGGGTATAGGAAGCCAGGCATGGTATAGGTAGCCAGGCAGGGCAACATATAGCCAGGGCAGGGCTATTATAGGCAGCCAGGGGCAGGTTATAGGTACCAGGTGCATGGCCATCATAAAGCCAGGCAGGGTTATAGGTAGCCAGGCAGGGCATCATATAGCCAGCAGGTATAGAGGTACCAGGCAGGCATCATATAGCCAGGCAGGGTATAGGTAAGCCAGGGCAGGGCAACATAATAGCCAGGCGGGTATAGGCAGCCATGCGGTAAAGGTAGCCGGGCAGGGTATAGTTAGCCAGGGCAGTGTATAGGCAGCCAGGAGTGGGTCATAGTTAGCAAGGGCAGGTAAAAGGCAGCCAGGGAATGTATATAGGGCAGGTATAGGTAGCCAGGTCAGGGTATAGGGTAGCCAGGCAGTATATAGGCAGCCAGGGCAGGCATCATATATCCAGGCAGGTAATAAGGTATACCCGCAAGGGTCAGGTGTATAGGTAGCCAGGGCAGGGCAATTATATTCAGCCAGGGACAATAAGTAGTTTTAAAAAAAAAAAAAAAAGTAAACTCACAGATGCCGCGTCCCGTCCTCTTCACCTGCTCCGGAGCCGGTGGCCGCTCACTGCAGAGTGCGGGGCCGTGGAGCAGACGTGCAATGACATCATCACATCGCGCGCCTGCCCCGCGGCCTCCTGGGAGCTGACGGGTAGATCCCAGATGTTCAGCCTCGGCAGCTGCTTGCACCGCGCGTTTCAGGCGTGCAGGCCGTGATGGCTGCATGGCAGGGTCTTTGACCCGGCCCGTGCAGCCATCCCGTGGTGGCTAGGGGGGGCCTAAAATCGCCCCTGCCACAGGGGTCCGGTGGCTGATGCGACCATTGCAGCCCCTGTAGCGTGCCACAAACCAGCACCGGGACTCGGGGCCCGCCGGGGGGAAACACTGGTCCCCTCGGCGGGCGATCCGAGTCGGCCCTGCGGCCCGGACCCCAGCGGCCCGCCGGGCATATGCCCAGTTTGCCCTATGGGCAGTCCAGGCCTGCACAACAGCCCGAGTCCTTTTTCAGCGACTCAGTTCCTCTCCACAACAGGAGATAACACGGCAAATTATCAGAAAGATATTATCAAAAAAGGACAATAGCGCTACAGGAAGGAAATAAATATGAACATAATTAAGAAACATAAAACAGACACTGGGAATAACCTGATTTAAGTGTCAGTGTTAATAAAATATTAAAAAGATATGTAGAACACAGACAGCGCATTTTGGCTAGAGCACACAGGCTACTGCATCATCCGGCCAATCTGATGAAGCCATAGCTATGTGTGCTCCTGTGAAAACTGCATTGGTCTTGGTTCTACATATATTAACTGTTTTTTCTGTTTTTGATATCTTTGGTGCTACTGCTAATCTGTGCTACTGGTGGTAAATTCTGGACACAATTAGTCTCTTTCCCCCACTGATAGCTGTGAATAGAGCCCCTTTTTACTTTTGCAGAAGCAGTCTTTTCAGCTACACTGCCATGCTACTGAAGAGACAAGAAGGTCAGAAAACTATTTCTGTTGGCTGTTTTGTAGAGCATATGGGATCAGTAGGGAAGTGACTGAGCATGCAAGTCCACCAGTGAACTTCCACGCTACCAAACAGTATAACACTGTTTAAATAAATGTTATATGTCTTCATTGGATCATTGTATATTAGTACGTAGAAGACAAACCTTTATTTTGACCTATACATTGCATGTGATATTAAATGGGGTTGTATGAAAAAAGGGCCCCAACTTTATTATATGACTCAATAAAATAACTTTAAACTCACTGTCATACCAGCAGTGAAGCTCCGGGATTGTGTTCCAGTCTTTGTTTACTTCTGAACTTTCCAAATGCCATGTGATCACTGCAGCCAATCATCCAATCAATCAATCATTAATAGTCTAGTGCCATTCCACTGACATCAACACTCATTGTGCCATTCATGTACTGTGTGGCGATACCAATGAATCATTACATGACCGCTGATTGGTTGTATTGGTTATGTGCCATTTGAAAAAATTGGAAGTTAGCTAATACCAGAAACATCACTGGAGCTGTAAAACTGAAAAGGTGAGCATGTTTATTGTTATTTATTTTTTTTTAGTTCGACAACTCCTTCAATTGTGGACAAAATCATTCACTAAAATTTAATTTAGAACATAAGCTTCAAATGTTGAGGAGTGAGTTCTATTTAAAGTGACATCTTACTGTTTTTTGTTTTTTTTTACTTTTACATTTTTATATTGTCAAAAGTAAATAGGTACTCATAGGAAAAATGTACCAATTTGCACTTAAAGTGATCCTATGGATGAACTTAAACCAAGCTGTCCTATTTCTACACCTGATGCATAGTAATAACCTACTCAGCCATCAGATTACCTAAAAAAATACTGAGAGTAACATTTCTATTATTTAAAATACTGACCAAGAAGGGAAACATGTTGGCCATTGCAAGGCCACCAATATTCACTGAAAACAAGTTCTCCTTCTTTCTGCTGCATAATAATTAGGGCCATGTATGAAAACTGTTTAAGTCAAAAGCTCACTTTGTTGCCCATAGCGCCCCTCAGAGCGCCCCTTTTATTTCATATAGTGCTCTGGAAGAATGAGAGGGGCGCTCTGATTGCTTGCTATGGGCAACAGAGTGAGTTTTAGACCTAGACAGTTTTCATACATGTTGCCTTTAGTTTAAATGTGGCATCCTAGGGTCAAGACACAAACAACCTTAGGTAATAACAAGACAGAGTAGTCACTAAAGAGGTAAAAGATTTGCACCACACCACAGAAAAACTGGTTTAAGGCTGGAGAACCACAGTATGGCAGCCATGTGTAGACAAAACTGTGGCCGCCAATGCCAGTCATAGCTTACTGGAGACAACACTGTTTCTCTGGCAAATTCATATGACCGTTGCTGGCCACATAATAGTCTACATACGCCTGCCACACCGTGGGACCATGGCCGAATGGGTATTAACACACTGTAACTATAAGATTAACAAACATTACTCACTTTCTCTACCCTGAAGCTCTGTTCTGATGAACCCTTTTTCAAGAGACCCTGAAAACCAAAAAGAAAAATGTTTTAGTGTATTTCTTTTTTACTTACAAAATCTCTTCTAAAATCAGATCCCATCACCATGCTTGACTGTAGGTAACATAATCTCCAAAAAATTGGGAATCTCGCAAGAGAACAGAGAGTGACTTTTGATCACTATATTTACTATTTTACTTCTGAAAGAGGGTATAACTCCCTTTCTATTATCAATTTCTGGTGATCACCACCTATTAACAGGAGAGCCTTATCTATAGCAAATTACTAACTCCAGTAAGGGATCCCAAGCCTAACCACCTGGGGCAGTTCGCCCCCAAATCTCAATGGACACAGAACAAATAAGGCCCCCTTGTGACAACCCCTCATCAGGTGGACACTGTAGACAGAGGTGATAAATCACAATTTAAAACGTCATATCCTGACCCTCTGCCAGACATGTTTTCGCCAGCTAACCTGGCATCATCAAGGCTTAGAGGATCAGACCTCTAAAAATTAATAACCTCCCAAAAGAGATTCACCACAATTCCAAAACATCAAACAAAACAAAAAATGTGTAGGGAGAAAGAAATACAAATAAAAAAAGGTTGTTTTTTTTTTAAAGACAAAAAAATATACAAAATATGATAAAAATATGCTTTTTATTAATTCTCACAAAAATGTGAATAAAACAAACAGATAGTCACAAGACTTACATAGTAACAACAAGAGACAAGGAATCAGTTCAAAAACATAAGTTACACCCTAACTAAAGAAATCGAGGACAAAGAACAAAATAACAAAAAATGGCAGTACAAATCACACACATAAATAAATAAATAATTTTTATTAATCCAGTATGACCTGGTGATAAATCGGGCGCATTCTAGCACATGAACGACAACTTTGGCTCAGGTAAACAACTTTGAAAATGGTTTACCTATTCCAGCAGTAATGCACCTGGAATTGCCAAAAACTGAAGCTAAAAATCTTTATATTTATGTATGTTCTAGTGCGGCACGCCCCCCGAACATCAGGCGCATTACAAAGTCCGCGGGCCTGTCCTGTAATGCGCTTATATTTACGAGCGGAGATTTAAAAACTGTAGCGCACGGGGCTCGCTATATGTTGTGCGAGAAAAGACGCGCAGACTTTTCTGCCGCAGCCCTGTTTATTAATGTCACCCTATATGTGCACACCCAACAACAAGAGACCCAACGCACCTTTCGCCAACAGCTTCTGGAAATTAAGTTGTTGGCGAAATGTGCGTTGGGTCTCTTGTTGGTGAGTGTGTACATATAGGGCGAAATATATGTATGTTCTTTCAGCCCAAACACTGGCGCAGCTCTGTTCTCTCGATGTACGAGCAGGCGCACTCCAAAATTTGGTGCACTATGTGGCGCGGCACTTTGTAATGCGCCTAAGATGTGAGGGTGACCCCTGGACGTTTTGCAACACAACCTTGATTAATCCTATCATATAAGTACTGGAGTATGGCAAAATCAGCACATTACTGCTGAACCTGTTAAAAGTGGTTTACCGTGAGCCTGATTTGTCGTTTTAGAGAACAAGAAAAGGGTTTAATTTATGACCTGCAGTAGAACAGGTTCATAAATTCAGGTGCATTCTACACTGTTTTAAGGCTATTTAGAACTGGCATCTATACACCTAGATCATTCATATTGCCCATAATGTATTACTTGTTATTGTAGTTGTCACGGCTGTGTTATATGTCTCCATCTATGTTTAATTAGTTACTATTAGAGATGGGCAAATTTCCCGAAATTCGTTTTGTTCACTTCGCCGAATTTCTCGGCAAAAAATAACTTCGTCCCGATTACTTCGCACGAATCACGTTAAAAAACAGCTATTTCCAGGCTGACAGAGCCTGCAGGGTGCTGTAGATCTGTTGTGCCATGCTTAATATGCAGAGGAGCTTGGTTTTGTCTTCATACAATGTTGTGTTTATAGTATGACACGACATGACTGCCGCCGGCTCTGAGAAACGCTTCACTAAAAAATTTCTGGCACTTAAGAGGGACAAAACTGACGCAAAAAACTGGAAGGGAATTGTAGCCTGATAAAGTTCATGCGAGCGACATAGCTGAAAAAACCAAGCTGAGGGCTCATGTGGCAACATCAGTACAGAGTGTGGAGGTGACGGCGGCAGCCACGAGCAGCATGAGGTCAGACAGTGGCATAATGACATTCTGGAGTTGCAAAAACAGAAGTAGTGCCACAGAGGTGGAGGCCACAGAGTAGGGACAATGACACAGTGTTGAGTCACGTGCAGCAGCCACAGCAGCAGCATGAGGGTCAGACAGTGCACAATGAACATTCAGTAGGTGAGGCAAAAACAGGTAATAGGTCCACAAGTGGAACAATGACACAGTGTCCCTAAGGACACGGCAGCAGCCATGAGCGAGTACAAGTAGGTCAGACATGGCAACAATGACAGAGTGTGTAGGTCACGGCATAGCAGCCACAGCATCAGCATGAGTGTCAGACATTGGCACAATGGACACAGTGTTAAGTCCACAGCATGCAGCCACAGGCAGCAGCATGAGGTCAACAGTGGCACAATGACACAATGTGTAGGTCACGGAAGCAGCAGCCATAGGTCAGGCAGTGCCAATGACACAGTGGTGTAGGTTCCCGGCAGCAGCAGCATGAGGTCATGCAGTGGCACAATGACACTCAGTGTGTAGGTCAGGCAGCAGCCACAGCAGTCAGCATGAGGTCAGACAGTGGCACAATTGAACACAGTGTGTAGGTCACGGCAGCAGCACTGATGTCTAGGCAGTGGCACAATGACACAGGTGAAGACACGGCGAAGCAGCCACAAATCAGCAGCATGAGGTCAGACAGTGGCACAATGACATCTGGAGTGCAAAAACAGGAGTAGGCACAGAGTGGAAACAATGAACACAGTGTTGTAGGTTACGGCAGCAGCCACAGCATCAGCATAGGTCCAGACAGTGGAACAATGACACAGTGTGTATTTGGTATGTCACCGCGCATCCCCGCCAGCAGCATGAGTTCCAGACATGTCACAATGACACATTGTGATATGTCACAGCATCAGCCCCAGCAGCAGATGAAGGTCAGACAGTGGAGCACAATGACACACTGTTAGTCACAGCAGCAGCATGAGGTCATACGTGGCACAATGACACAGTGTGTAGGCCACCGGCAGCCCAGCAGCATGAGGTCAGGGCAGCGGCAAATGACACAGGTTGTTAAACGGTCACGGCAGCATCAATAGGGTCAGGCAGTGGCACATACATTCTGGAGATGGCAAAAAACCGAGTATGCCACAGAGTGGGACAATGTCACATTTTTGTAGGTCCACGGCAGCAGCCACAGTCACGACAGCAGATGAGGTCATGACAGTGGCACAATAACACAGTGTGTAGGTCACGCAGCAGCCACAGAACAGCATGAGGTCAGACAGTGGCACAATCACTTTCTGGAGGTGTGAAAAACAGAGTAGGCCCACAGAGTGGACAATGACACACAGTGTGTAGGTCACGCAGTCATCATCATGAGGTAAGACAGTGTCACAATGACACAATGGTGATAGGTCACAGTCAGCAGCTACAGCAGCAAGCATGAGGTTCAGACAGTGGCACAATGACAGAAGAGTTGTAGGTCACGGCAGCAGCCCACAGCAGCAGCAAGAGGTCATACAGTGGCACAATGACATTCTGGATGGTGGCCAAAAACAGAGTAGGCACAGAGTGTGACAATGACACAGTGTGTAAGTTCACTGGCAGCGATGCCACATCGAACAGCATGAGTCAGACAGTGGCACAATGGACAAAGTGTTTAGGTCGACGGCAGCAGCCACAGCAGCAGCATGAGTCAGACAGTAGGCACAATGACACCAGGTGTATGTCATCACGGCAGCAGCCACAGCAGCACATGATTTCAGCAGTGGCACAATGACACAGTGTGTAGGTCATCGGCAGCAGCATGAGGTCGATGCAGTGGCACAAAGACATTCTGGAGGGTGGCAAAAAACAGGAGTAGGCCACAGTAGTGGTGACAATGACACAGTGTTGTAGGTCACGTTCAGCAGCCACAGGACAGCATGAGGTCAGACAGTGGCACAATCACATTTCATGGAGGTGGCAAAAACAGTAGTAGGCCACAGAGTGGGACAATGACGACATTGTGTAGGTCACGGCAGCAGCAGCATGAGGTATCAGACATTGGCACAATGACACAGTGTGTAGGTCACTGGCATCATCCTCAGCACAGCATGTATGTCTCACAGCAAGCACAGCAGCATGCAAGAGGTCAGACCATGTGGCACCAATGACACAGTGTGTAGGTCACTGCAGCAGCCACAGCAGCAGCATGAGGTCAGACAGTGGCACAATGAACACAGTGTGTAGGACCGGCAGCAGCCCAGCAAGCACATAGTCAGACAGTGGCACAATGACATTCTGGAGGAGCAAAGAACAGCATATGCCACAGAGTGGGACAATGACAAATGTTGGTAGGTCACGGCAGGCAGCAGCTATGAGGTCAGACAGTGCATAATGAACATTTTGGAGGTGCAAAAACAGAGTAGAGGCCACAGAGTGGTACAAGTAACACAGTGTGGAGGTCACGCGCAAGCACCACAGCATCAGCATGAGGCAGACAGTGGCACAATGACACAGTGTGGTAGGGGTGGGCCATACCATCCCTGGTAAAGATGTTGTTGGCAGGATGGAGAAACTGTCAGCAGATTGTGTGCATCAGGCGGGTTGCGGCATCAGAATAGTGGCTGAGGCAGGTAGTTTGAACCCAGACTCATTTGTCACAGTTTGGGTGTGAAGGCGTCATGCGATATAGTCTGACGCCTAAGGCATTGGGTGTCTGGAAATCCAGGCCGATCCACGCCTGAATTCATCTTGACAAAGGTCAGTCGTCTCCACTTTCCCGTGGACAAGCGGGTTCTCCTTGCGCTAACGATGGCCCCCCGCCGCCCCTGGAACACCCACTCGATGCCACACTAACTTGGCCGGGCAGGCTCAGCTTCCTCCACTGCAAAACTCGCAAGGTTGCGGCGGCCACCTAACCAGTTTGGATGCCCAGTAGTACCAGCTGATCTTCTAACTGGGGGTTGCAGAGTGCTGATCCAAGTAGTCCACCACCTGTTGGTTCAGGGACTGCCTCCAGGTCCTGCGTGCGCTGCTGTCATGCTGGCAGACTACCCTCCTCAACTAGCGGGTGGAAGGAAAGGCAGTCTCATCAGTGACTCCAGACTTAGGTTAACTGCAGATGGAGCTGGTACAGCTCCTACCCCCCCACCTTCCCCTACGCAGCCGCGGCAGTAGTACGTAGCGTGAGAACCCCGCCTTTCCAGACCCTGTCATATGAGGGACGATGCCCGGCACATAGGGCAGGAGACGGCCACTGATTATGGAGGATATCCCTATAGTATTTGAGTTTGTCCTCCCTCTACAATACTGGGAAAAAGGCCTCCCATTTTTGGACCGGTAGCTTCTGGGTCCAATAGGGTGGAGAGCCAAGAAGTCATCCCTCTGCCGGATGCTGACTATTCGTGCTTTCACTACCAGGCAAATAGCATGCTGCGGGGCCATCTGCACAAGGTGACCTCCGAGGGTCTCCCTGCCTCCATTTACCACTGTATCCTGCCAACGGTGCTTGGGTCATCTGCTCGTCATCCTCATCTCCATCCACCTTCTCCATCTGCTCCTGCTTCCTCCTCACTTGTCACCCATGGTAGAAATCATCATTTCACCCGGACAATGCTTCACAATGTCCTCCTCCTCCTCCTCCTCCTTCTCCATTTCAGTCCCCACCCGGACTCATGTGGCCACTAGAACTAGTCGCCACGATCTCCAGTCCCCTGCCCGAAACAGATTTTTTCTGCATCTGTTCCAGGACATGAAGCAGTGGAATGACGTTAATCATCCCGTAGTAGCTGGCGACTGACAAATAGACGTCGCCTCCCCTCGAATGACCTACAACAAACGCAAGGTGTCACGCATGATCACCCACTGGCTACATCAAAATTACACAGGAGTACTTCTGTCTGCCTGGATCTCAAAAAATCGTTAATTGGATATTCTCTTTTCATACAAGTCGTTCCACATGTGCAGGCTGGAATTCCTACGGGTGGAAACAACGCATATGCAGAGTGTGTTGGGGGAGGCCGTTCTGCGCTGCAACTCGAGGAGGGTGTTTCCGTGGTTTGTACTAATGGATAAAGTGTGCATCACAGTTTCCTGTCCATTTCAGAATCTGCTGAAGAACGTTTGGAAGACTTCAGAACCTTTTCACAACCAGATTGAACATGTTGCGCCCATGCAGGGCGCATGGACCATCCCCCTCGGTGCATCGCGGACAACCATGATTCCTCCCATTGTCCCGTGCACCATGGTTCCGATTATGCAGTTGGCGTGGAGAAATCCGACACTCGATTACTTGCTGCAATGACGCAGAGCAGTATCCTCCCCTGTTGACTTCTTTCGCCGAGGCAAGCCAGGTGTAGAACTGCCATGACACCCCGCTGTGCCCTACACATGTTGGTATGATGGAGCAGTACTTTGGAGGCTGAGATGTGTGGTGTTGGAGGAGTAGGAGGCGTACATTGGCGCAGGAGCAGCAGTTGACAACGTGGCAGAGAAAGCTGGGCGTCTCCTTTCCAAGTTGTTGGTGTGCCTGGCCGGAAGCACATTCACCCAGTGGGCCCGTAAAGGACATGTAACTGCCCTGACTGTAGTTACAGCTCCAGACGTCTGCGCGCCGTGCAACCTTGGAACAAAACACGATAAGCTTAAGGACTGGCCCACCTTCTGTTTCTACATATTTATGAAGTGGCTTGGTACTGCCTTTTTGGAAAAGAAATTACTCTTGGAACTCACCATCTCGGCTCTGCACAATCCATAGTTCTCTAAATGGTGCATAGTCCACCATTTTGAAAGGAGGGACTGCAAGTACCAACACCTTGAGACAGAGCACGTCAGCTGCTTCAACGCTGAGGATGGTTGGACGCATACTGTTGTCTCTTTGCAATCTCCTCGCTGAACCGATCTGCTGGTGCCAAGAAGTAGCGAGAGGCATGAGCAATCTGGACCGGAGATTAAGTCAAAGAGAAACAGCTCCCATCTGCAAGGTGGTTGATACGGCCTTGACTGGCTGCAAATGGGGCTTGCTTGCTTCAACTTGGGCGCTGCTGCTGCTTCTGTTGCTGCTGCGCAGGATGGACCACCACTCTGAGCCACGTTTACTCCCAGGCCACCGATGTTTGACCTGCATGTGTTTTGACGCAGGCCATGGTCCCACGTTAGCTCCCTGGCCACGCTTCACTTCCTGCTTTACAGATTCACATATACCCATATTCGGCTCCTCCGGTTGTCTATATGCAAAGAACTGCCACACCGCGAGTATCGATTTATACCGCCAACGCTCCGCACTGAGTGACAATGCGCCGCTGCCTCGATGAGCCCTGTGCCGCTACTTTGTTTGGTAACCTGCGAAGCGGAGTTTTTTTACCCCGTGGCCGCTTGGCTCCCGACCCATCACACGTGCTGCTTTCTCTGCTGACTCATCGGCCACCATGACCCACTTGCTGGCTGACCCCTCACAACATTGACCTACGCCATGCCACTCTCCTCTCAACACTATACTTTGCGCCTACTGCAAGAAGCAAGGGATTATTGGCCCCATTTCCTTCGCTGCCAAGTAGCGGCTGACTGCCCTCCTCAAATTGTTCAGTCCTCGCTATATAGTGCGCTGGGCCCAGACCACATAGTAGATCTCTGGCTGAGGGGAACCGGATGGGACAGAGGCTGGTTTGAGACAGGTGAGGGCCGCTGACTGCTCCCGTGCCATGCCAACTAAGGGTTGTTTCTGACGTTCCGCACCTCCTACTCCAGATTGATCGGGGTCTTTAATGGATCTCCAGAGACCCTACCCAATAACCTGGCTGGACCAAAGGCACCTGGTAACGTGGGAACAAGCACACACACCATCAGCCTTTGTTACGTAAGGCTGTCACATCAGCCATGCTAGGTACAAGGGTCAGCCACCAATGCTGCTGACCGACAATACCTGGCACTTTTTTTTTTTTTTTTTTTTTTTTTTTTTCCCCGCACTGAGACCCAGGCTCTCGGTGGCATTATGACCCTCTAGTGGCAGAACCATTCGACCACCCATGGGTCAAACCGACACAAAATATATATATATATATATATATATATATATATATACTAATATTTTTATATATATATATATATGTATATATGATATCTATAAATAAAGAGAGAGAGTATATATATAATGATATAAACCTATAGTACTGTAAATATATATGCTGTAACCTATAAATAACTGTATATATATATATATATATTATATATATAAATATATATATATATAAAGTATATATAAATAGATATATATAGAAGTATATATGATAATAGTATATATTATGTAAATACAGTAACAAAGAAGGGTACACCAAAGAATAATTCTGTGTATATCATCAAACAGTAAATCTCAAAGTCTTTTGAACATCATGACTACTGCAATGACATTCTCAGCTTAGACGCGCCCCTGCAAATGGATTGAACGGAGGAACTTTCATGGCTAACATGTATTTTAATAAAAGATAGATAGATAGACTAATAGATAGTTAGATAGATTGGATAGATAGATACGATTATTTTAAGATTTGCATAAGACATCGAGTTAACCTGGGAATCAGTGTTGTATGGAATTCAAGATATACGTAGAACAAAGCAGAAGTAAATTGTACGAACATTGATACATTAATCAAAAGAAAAGTGATTTTTCTCAGAAATTAAAAGTACACATCTAAAATGACTGAATAGTCCTATTTGTGCATGTAGAAGTTTACTCCTCATATGAAAAGCTGAATGTAAAATGTGGAAATAGTTATCAACTGAATAAACATGTATGAGTAATAGTTTATGCCAAAGATATACCCTGCATTTTTTTAGGTCATGCCAAAATCTATTTAATCTTAGGCAATATGACTCAGTATAAAGAGCCAAACTGAGCTCGACTGGAATCACATTATACCACAGAATCAGTAACAATATGTCAACAAAAAATCAGTGATTTTCAAAGATTTAATCATTGAAAATTACTGTGTAAAGCTGTTTCTAGAGCATAATTGCTTTAGGCTGCAGGGCTGGGTCCTAAACCGAGCCCTGCATTAGACAAAAGACCATATAAATTCACAGTGTGACATGAATTTAATCCGTTGAAATAAGAATGTACCAAATGTATACAAATTAAGAGCTGAGTTCAAATTAAAATAGTCATATGTGGAGTTTTATGGTCCCCCTAATCTAATCACAGCCCTAAACATAACATATTTACAAAAAAAATAAATAAAATAATAGATAGTCCATGCAGAAATTCACAGTCAAAACTCTAATTTTTTGCCATAGGTTGGATCTGCACATAAATTATCACAATAAAATGCAATGGAACTACATAATTCACATTTTTGCATGTCAAACTCACACCAGTAATGAACATGCAGCATAATCCTATATAAAAGATGAATTCTGGTCAGGTACGTAGCAGAGAATCCATACCAAACACCGCCGAATAGATCCCTGTAATGCAGGGTTGGAATTCGCTGGACCAACCACAAGCGATGAATTTTAAGCTTCGCCAGGGAGCGGAGTCCTATTAGGCCGCCCGGATTTCACCATAGCCAGCCGCAAAGCGTAATGGACTTGCTGTGGCGAGAGTCTAACCAATGCGTCCGCTAACCCGTGAGCTAGACTATGCTTGCGGCGTCTGCCGGTATGGCTTGGTACAGAAACGGATCGCGGAGACCACCGGGGACAGGCAGGAGGTCATTACGGGCGGCAGAGGTTCGTGTCAGACACAGGCAGAAGGTCATGGCAAGCAGCAATCAGGCAGGTCAAGAACGTAAGTAGGTCGGACTGGTTTACATGAGAAGACAAGACGGACTTCTGAATACAGCTAGGGCACACCAAACACACACCAACGAACTGGCAGTGATGTGTAGAGCGTGAACAATAAATATGTGTCCAGCGGCCAGCGAAGTCCAATCACTGGCGCGCATATCCCTTAAATCCCGACCATAGAGCCGTTGCGCGTTGTGCTGTCAGAGCCAGACACAGGATCGGGGACTGGTGATTAACGATGTTACCCCTGGCAGGATCTAGAAGGACAAGGGCTGTGGCAGCAGTGGTCACCCGCGCCGACCCCGAAGTCGCGCAGGCCGCGGCGCCGAGCACCATTAAAGTACCCCCCCCCCCCCCTTAGATCTCCCCTCGTCCTTTGGAATTTATAGAGAGGAGATCAGGGGGACAGTTGGCCTCTGGTTCCCACGAATCTACCATCCGGACCAAAGCCCATCCAGTCAAGGAATAACCCCGCTTCCCTCGCACCGTCATCTCGCTAACACCTTCCTTGACCAAAGATGTTATCTGTATTAGTGACAGGAGAAGGCTAGACAGATCATCGGGAGAAGCGGTTAACAGCACGCAACCGAGGCTTGAGGAGGTGACACATGAAGGCGTTTGGGAAACGTAGAGTCTGTGAAAGCGGCACCTTGTAGGATACTGGGTTCAGATCGCCGTCAGTACACAAAAGGACCCAAGTATTTGGGCCCCACTATGTAACTAAGGAACCTTAAAACGGATGTACTTGTGTATAACCGAAACCCGAGCCCCAGCTCAAATAGGGGTGGGGACCTACATACCTGTCAGCCTGAAGTTTGGTTGCGAGAAGAAGCCCGTAGCAGGCCTGTCGTGAGAGATGCCAGAAGCCTTGATGTCCTTTACTTGGCATCCAGGCAGGGAACAAAAGACGAGTACTAGAGGGAGAGGTGGGTGGGATGTAAACCCCAAAGACGACAAAAAAGGGGGAAATCCACTGCACACCAATATGCTTTAAAGAGTAATATTTTAAATTGTGACAACAGGGCTTCCGATCACTATAATATATACCTAATTACAAAAGAACATACTCAATAAATTGTTTAAAACACAAAATGAAAAAATTGTAAAACTAGATTTGAGTTATAGCTTATAACTGAGTACCCAACACCTGGTAACCCTCTCTACCTGCCCGTTAAGTTTGGGGTGATAAGCAGATGAAAATCGAAGCTGAACCTGCAACTGACAGCACAGAGCCCGCCAAAATTTAGCAATAAACTGGACTATCGCCTGTCAGAGACAATATGGCAAAGGGAGACCTGTGCAAACGGAAAATATGACGGTAAAAATGTTGGGTGGCCAGCTGGGGGAAATGAGGTAATCGCAGGCAGAGGATAAAGTGAGCCAATTTGGAGAAGCGATCGGGAGCTCACCACCCATAATGACCGTGTTTTCCAGAAATGGCGGAGATCTTGTAACAAATTCCATGGCCACGATGGGTCCACAGGGTTTTTCCGGCACAGGTAAGGCTGAGAAGGCCCCCGGTTGAGAATGAGGACCTTATTACGGGCGCACAGGAGGTTGCAGCCAGAACAACGTCCCTGACATCCCTTAGAGTCGGAGGTATCCACCATAATAACGCGGAGAAACAGCTGTAGAGACCTATGGACTCCTGAGCCCAGCAGTTCGGTAAAGAATTCGTCCCTCACTTCAGGATTCTAGCCCGCAAGTGCAGGACGCACATATGTCTTTCCGGGGGCAAGTGTTTGAAGAACCACGGGCAGCCATGACGAGACGTTCTGGAGGGACAATGTGCTGTGGAGTAGACTCGAGAACCCACCCGTATCCGAAGAAACGAGATTAGGTCCGTCAGCTTTGACGTTCTTCCGGCATGGCGGAAAGTGGTAGAAGGAAATGTCAAAACGGGGCGCAAAAAAGAGCGACTGTCTGGTCCTGCCGGGATTCATGCGTTGGAGCCCGACTGAAGATATAGGATGGTTTTTATGTTGGGAAGGATGTTCAACAGGGTGTACGAGCACCCCCCTATAAAGCCTGTACGCCGACTCTTCTAGGAGCCAACTTTATTGGCCAGTAATTCGCGATCACAAATGTAAAAATTCTTCTCAGGCAGGCAGAAAAAGTATTTGGAGATAAAACCCCACAATTATGCGTTTACCTGAGGAGGATCTCTGCAGGAGGACAGCGCCGGCACCCACAGAGGAAGCGTCCACTTCAAGAATGAATGGGCGGTTAGGGTCCCGAAGCCGGAGCAGGTAGAGCAATGGACGCTGGAGCAATGGATGCAGGTGCGGCAGCGGCAGCCGGTGGAGGTAGACGGGCCGCAAGGTTACTAAATCATGGCCGCTAGCTGGTTCAATATACGTTGGGCATGCTGCTGGTGCGAACTGCCGTCGTGACATCCACGATGTCGGGTAGGAGTGGTACCCTGCGGAATCAACGGCCAGTTAGTGACTGTAAAGCAGGGTTGATTCGCCTGAGCACTGCAAGCGATTATAGTTAAAGCCCACGCCAGGGACGGAGTCTAAGGTAGCCCCCGTTTTCACCAGAGCCCGGCGCGGAAAGCGGGATGGACTTGCGCGGTGTGTAGGCTACCAGGTCGCTACCCTGACGTGACTTGCTTTCATGGCGTCCGGGGTAATGCGTGGTAACAGAATCGGGATCCGGGATATGTAGTCTGGGACAGGTCGGCAAAAGGTCAGGACGGGCGGCAGAGGTTTTGTGGTCAGAGACAGGCAGAAAGGTCAGGGCAGGCTGCAAGCAGTGCAAGGTCAAGAAACGTAAGCAGGCGGAACTGGTACAAAGGAAGACAAGACGTGACTTCTGAATACAGGCTAGGCACTCCAAACACACACGCGAAGAAACTGGCAGTGAGTGTAGAGGCATAATGTCACAAAAAAAAGGGTCAGAGGCCATCGAGGCCAATTAACCGGCGCGCTATCCCTTTTAAATCCCGTCGCGTCTCGTTACCGCCCTAAGACACAGGTAACGCTTGCGCGGCTGTTCAGAGCCAGACACAGGAGCAGGGAACTGGTGAGTACGGGGTTTTTCCTGGGCCAGGAGCAGAAGGACAAGGGCTGCGGGCAGCAGCGGCACCCGCGCCGGACCCCGAAGGTGCAGGGGGACGGCCCCATGACAATCCTGACTGTGTGAACATGGCTTAAAGAGTATTCCCAGTAAAGGAAAATCCATGGCACACCAATATGTATAAATTGTAAATGTGGTTTTATTAAACACAATCAATGTGATGCACACAGAATAACAAATATCCAGTATTCTGCACAAAAAAATGGTATCCAAGATATAATTGTCAAAAAGTTGATGTCAATGGATATATTTTGATGTTCGGCAAGAGGGCCTTTGTAAAAAAGGCATTTTAGGTAATCTGAACATGTAAAATGTATGATGCAGTAAATCTAGGAGTGTAATGTAGGCCAGGCATGGTGTAGTATGAGCCCAGGGGTAATATGGCCAGAAAGAGTCTCACAGGGAGGCTTAAGAAGAGCAGAGCAAGAGTAGAACACGTCTATGTCCAATATGCGATAGCCGGCTAATAACATGTATTGGAGAAAAGTCTTAGAATTTCATCTACTATAAATTTTTGTGTTTTTGTGTGGTGGTGATAGGTGCTTTTTAAACATACTTACCTGGCCCAAATGAGTGAAAATGGGGACCGCTGCAAATTTTTTAAAAAGTTAGTGGTTATTTAAATGTATAGGGAGTCTTCTGTGGCACAATATATTGTGCTCTAAAAGGGCATCTGAGAAAAAATAATTGCCGTTTTGACAATCAAAATGTGTACAAAACAAATGTAATCACAGTTTGACTATGTTTACTCTGTTTTTGTCTATAGATGTGCAGCAGTTATGCCACAGTATATGTCTGGGATATTCAATCTTATATGGCCCCCATTATGATAATACCATATGCAAATTGAATCTTGTAAACACATCCCAGTTACTAGGATATAAGATACTGTTCATCACTGTTGTAAAATGTCCTGCATGCTGGAGATGTTTCTGAGGGTGTCCTATCGTTTTTGTCTCTCTCTGGTCTGAGTGAGCATGGAACAGGGCAGATTTGATTTCTGTAACCCTTTAAAAAGGCTCTATCCTTCTCATTTCTCTGAAAGTACAAACCCTTCCTGGTCTATATGGGCTTTCTCTGAATTGCCTTACTAGGAGTGTATTGACTCCTTTTCTTTTTTTTTAATTATCTGCAGGAGGTACTTTAAAAATAGTAACTTTTTTCCTTTTTTATATACCTTTCATTGGATTCAGCGTGTGAGAGAGTGAAGCCAGAGTAAGAAATTCCAGCTCAAAGCGCAAACATTTGAGCTGTAGAGAATGTGACATACCCTCTGCCTGACAGCTATGAATATAATAAATGTCAAGATTGTCACTGCTGTGATGTACCAAATGAACCATCCATTGAAGATATAAGAATCTGGGTAACAGATTACATTCAGGACTTTCAGGAAGAGATAAAAGGGTTTTTACCATGATGTAAAATCAAACAATGACGAGGGTGATGCTTGCAGCCATTCTCCTCATTCAATTCTATGGGAGCTTCCGAATATATGTCTGAGCCAAATGATGCTTCAAACAGCCAACGCTGGGGATTTTACATCATGGTAAAACACCTTCAAGGATGATTTTTAGATCCTTGATGAAATTAAGCCTTCATCTTTGGATGAGCAGGAATAGTTAGAGAGATACCTTGATCCTCTAAAAAGGATCCAGAGGGTATTTAAGTGCATTCAGATGCTTGCAGACCAGGATGTTGATGAGAAGAAAGCTCCAGAGTCCATGTCAAGGGGTCTTCAAAGTGGATGAGGCTAGATGGCTGAATGGAAAACTCCTGAAAGAGCTCTAACATTTTCCAAAGTTTTAGAGCCATGTTTCTGATCAGACAAGAACCGGTTATTTAAAAGTACATGCGGTTTATGCCCTAAGGTGAGGATACTCTGCAGGAGGTATAAGTAAAAAATAGCATCACATCAATCCAACAAGGTATTGATTCAGGCATTCCTAGGAATAAAATCTTTAAAGACTAGTGACTGAATTTCTTTCTTTTCTTTGGGTAAAGTTTTCAGCAACAATTACGGCCCTGGCTGCTACTGTAGGAAGATTCCTGTGGCATAAAGAGTAGTGTTGAGCGATTGCGTTGGCTATCGAGATCGATCGATAGTCGAAAGTCGGCCGCTATCGATAAGGTTTTTCGAAAAGTGAGCATCGATTATGGAGCAATTATACCATTAAAGTTCTATGGGGGAGCAACAACAACTCATTATTACATACACCCAAACAAGTCTGGAGAAGCTGAAATAACATCCACAACAGGTCAAATGGATACGATGCTACACTACTTAGGCAACACACTATAGGTTTATAAAACACATAAAAAAAGTCACAGAATACCATTCACTACTCCCTGTCTTGTACCACAGCATGACCCGTAAACCTGCATCACCCCACAAAATTAAAAAGTGCCAGAAGGCAGTATGATTTGAACCATCAAGGTTACTTGAACTGGACATTGAATATCCCTGTCCTGGAAGGCACATGAGCCCGAAACCTTGCATGACCCCCAGATTTAAAAAGTTCCGCAAAAAGGAGTCTTACACCACCATTTTAGTTTAACGTGGGACATTAACTATATCTTTCCTACCAGCAGATTGACCATTAAACCTGTCTGAATCCCACAGTTTAAAAAGTTGCCAGAAATAGGAGTCATTCAACCACCATTTTAGTTGAACAGGACATATACTGTCCCTGTACTGGGCCACAGTATGACCATTAAACCTTGGTCTGAACCCCCAGGAGTTACAAATTCTCCTGAACAAATGATCTTTCAAATACCACCATTTAAGTTGAACTGAAATGAGACTAGAACTGTCCTGAGCCACAGCATTATACCCAAAGGGCCGGAGTTACAAGTGGGTTGCGGTGAGAGCCCAGGCTGGCGTCCGACAAGTTATTAACACGCAGGTAAAATGCCCTGATTGACGCAGCAACAAAAACTGTCGTGCTGAGCAGAATGCGGAAGCTGAAGTGTTGAACTCCAGCTTCCGACTAGTACACAGTCAAGACCTGGTTAGCGCTTGCCCTCTGTATGAGATGCGGACCAAATTGAGCTTCACTTGGAAATACTGGTGGTTAACGCTCCTGTTACAAACCCATGGGTTGCCCTTTTGCTTGGCATTCTTTTTTCCTCATTTTTACTCAACGTGCCTGGTGGAAATAGTCTCTGTATTTGTTCTCGTGTCAGTGCTCCATAGCTCCAAGTCCTCTGAATAACCGACATCCTGTTCAAGTTTTCGCTTGTACCTCCCTTGTATCAATTCAGGGGAATTTTTTTTACCAGCTATTTTGTACATCAATTTTTTAGTAGTTTAATTCTAAAAACACAATATTAAAATAGGATGAATCCCACCATGTCTTTGTTTCTCTATTTTCATTGTATTAAATGTTTGTCTCAATACAGGGATTGATAAGCTATGTTAAAGATCTTGCAAAAACAAGTCATTTTGCAATATGTGTCCATTAACAGTGTCCTACTATCTCCTGTTTCTGACAGCAACACTCCACACCTTTAAGCAACTCTTGACCATTGTGATGAAGAAAAAAATTTCTGTAGAAACCAACATTTTATAGAATTAGACCTGTAGATATAGCTGCAAGTCACAGCAAAAATGGCCCCCAAAAATTCAAAGCAAGACCCTTGAGCCACTTTGACAATTGTGAAGAACAAATGTCTGTTAGAACAACAACATTTTTTAGAATGAGTACCTGTAGTATAACTGCAATGTTCACAGCGAAAATGCCCCCAAATTCCAAAGCATGACCCTTGAGCCATCTTTTGGACAATTGTGAAGAACAATATGTCCTGTTAGAAACAACATTTTATTTTTTAGAATAACCTGTAGGTATAGCTGCATGTCACAGCAAAAGCCCCCAATAAATCAAAACATGACCCATGAGCCACTATTTTGACAATTTGGTGAAGACATATGTCTATTAGAAACAACCATTTTTTTAGATAGACCGGTATATTTGCTGCATT
Source organism: Phyllomedusa bahiana (assembly GCA_025379985.1). Classification (NCBI taxonomy): domain Eukaryota; kingdom Metazoa; phylum Chordata; class Amphibia; order Anura; family Hylidae; genus Phyllomedusa; species Phyllomedusa bahiana. The sequence goes on along the minus strand of JAODAL010012469.1, from coordinate 72,616 downwards.
TCAAAAGCAAATTGCCCCAAAAAATATCAAGCAGCATCGATGACCCTTGAGGCCACTTGGACAATTGTGAAGACAAATGTCATTAGAAACAAATTTTTTTTTATAATAGGGACAGTAGTATGTGCTGCATATCAAAGCGCAGTGCATGACCCAAAAAATTTATAAAAATGGACTACTACAGCCACTGTTAAAATTGTAGGGAGAAATGCACTTAGAAGGCCACCATTTCTGTCCAAAGGACCGTAATTAAAGCTGTATCTCACAGCAAACATGACCTCAAAACCGATTGACAAAGCGAAAAACTTCTTAAGATAAATGAGTAAATTGAATACGGTGTTTGCGTCAATGAAACGTTTGCTGGTCTTTACAGTCACCTCCGAGCAAAAGATAATAAAAGAGGAAAAGAGAATAAAAATTGCAGTACTAAATGATCATTTTAAAAAAAAGTTTCAGAGGACCATTTCTGTTTGAAAAGGAAAGTGAAGTATACCGGCAACTAATCGGTGACCCTCTGCAATTGGGGCCACAACATCATCATAGGATCCAGCTGATGTCAACTTGATGAAAGTCAAAACGATCCACCATGTATCTGTGGAAAGCCGATTTTCGTTTGTCTGTAATGACTCCACCAGCTGTGCATGAAGTCCGCTCAGATATTACGCAGGCTGTCTGGGCAAGGACAAACACCCTAAGGCGTGACGAGCACATCTCGGGCCATTCGTGCCATTTTGGATACCCAAAAGTCTATTGGGTTCCGGAACACATGCAGAAATTATCGTTTAGAGACGCAATAGTCGAGCACCAATGATCCTTAACTGGGCTCTGTGTGTTGATGTGTGCCCTGCATTGCATGCGGTGGTAGTGTGTAAACAAAGATTGCAGACGTCACGCCCATTAGTGCTTTCCGCCACCTTGCCTGCTGCTTCCGCCTTAAACTACGCCCTAACTTGGTCACTCTACTCTTTCCACGTCGCTGATGTTGTTCCACCGTGACATTTTGGGAACGTGAAAGCATACTCAACAGATGTCTCCATGTTTATCAATCAGCAAGGTCTCCATTTCCTGCATTTTACTCTCAATTTGGGTGGTGTGGAAGGAAAGTGCTGAGTTTTGTTTTGTACCGTGCATCCGGAGGGTTAGCCACCCAGTAACTGTTGTTCATTGTATAGATGTGCCATAATGCGTGGATCATGTTGTGTGAAAATGGAGCATACCAATCACTCATGTAGAGATGGAGCCTTGATTTCCCAAGCCTCTTGGTCGATGGCACTAGCAAACTGATCTTCCTCATCTTCCTCCTCCGCCGACAAATCGCACCAACCTCTTTCGTCAAGGCAGGGACATCAGTAAACATCGGTGCTATGAATACCCCTCTCCCCTCCTCCTCCACGTGCCTCCTACACGAGCTTCAACACAGCCCTGACCTTGCCTGAGATGAATGCACCCAGATAGCTCGATGCGCCACCATGCAACTAGCTCAGGACCCGAACACTGCCTAATTAAAGACCGTTGAAATTGTGAAACTGTCGGCCTTGATGATTTGACTGAGAAGAAAGGCTCCGTGTCCGCATCGTGTCTGTCTCCTCCTCCACTCGCAGGCGGGACCTGTTGTTTCAGAGTTTCCAACGCAAGTTGTTTGGTTTCAAGAAACTAAGATCACCACAATGCTCATGCAGACAAGGCCATGTCCGCACTGACCCAATTTTGTTGGCGTCTTCAAAACTGCCAAGGATTGGTGCAGAGCTCTTTCACCGGCCTCGTCACTTCTCCGGTGGGTTCAACACCCCGAGGTTCCGCACCGCTGCTTGCCAGGCCATGTGTGCACTCACTCGTACTGCGAAATAGCATTAGCGCTGCTGCCTCACAATCGCTGGAGCATGTGGAGTGGTGAAATTCCAGCATTGTGTCCACGTCAACAATTAACGGATGAAGGAGGCCAAAGCTGACGCTGCAACGCAGCCAGGTGTGACGAACAGGTGCAAACGGCGAAGTGCTAACTCAGACCTCGACCTTCTTCAGCATGCAGTCCAGACCCGGGTAGCTCTTTAGAAATCTCTGGAACGACAAGGTTCATGACATGGTCCAGGCAAGGGGATGGTGCTCAGCCTACCGATCTTAAGGGCGGCCACTCAGATTTCGCCCGTTATCCGCACACCACCATGCCTGCACAGCGCACTAGGTTTCAGTCACCAGCCAGCACTCGGTCTCGTTGCTTAGAGCCCTCCACAGCTCCTGACCTGTGTGTTGGAATGGTCTCCAAGGCAGATTAAAATCAAACCAACCAACCACGGCTCTGGTGGTCTATGGCACGTGATGCCACCAGATGTAGCCTTGGGGGAAAGTGAGCCCTTCACTATCCCCTGCGGTTTTGAAGAGCGTGCGCCGCGCCCAGTGATGCCACCGTCACCCCAGAGACACCACCCAGCTCACCCAGTGAGCTGTCACAGAGATATAAGCGGCCTTGGCCGTGCTTACTAAGTCCATGTTGTCGGTGGGTGATGATGGACTTTTTCCCGGACACAGAAAGCAGACAACCGAGCTTGAAATTTTAGATGACACGTGGCTTGCCAGGGCAGGAGGGAGGCTTTTCTGGCAAAGAAATGCCCTCTCGGTCAACTGTGTCATTTGAGGGGGCAGGCGAGGGCCATGACGTGGGGAACCCATCTGTGTCCCACCAGAACACGGTAAAACAACATTTCCAAGGGCCAAAAGCCTGGCAATGCCGACATTCAGGCTTTTGGCTTTGGGATGGGTTTGGGTTATAGTGTTTCTTCTGCTCCCAAACCTGAAGACAGAAGGCTGGCTGCTAGACTGGCAGCTGTGCGACATGCATGTCGTCCACTGGCGGAAGGGTAGAAGGGGTAGGAGGGTCTCTGGTGGTGCTGTGGTATCTCGGGTCTACGGTGGAGGCTGAAGCGGAGCCTGATCCCTGATCATGACATCTGAGAGTACATGAGCATCTGAGGAACTGCTGGTGGTGGTGGAGGAGGAGGCGGAGACAGAGGTGTACAATGGTTTGAGTAGGCCCGTCGTCCGTCTGGCCTTTTTTTTGTCCAAGAGTGCCTCCATTATCAACTCATGCATTCGCTGCATGTGACTAAGACAAGTTGGTGTGGTTTAACCACTTAAGGTTCTTGCCGTCTACTTATGCGTTTACTGGCAAATGCGGCATATGACATCGAGCTGGATGAACAGAGGCTTGTCAACAGAAGGCCCAGGCTTGAGAGTTCCTGGACCTTTTTGACGGCGAATAAGCGAGGATCGGGTTTGCGCTGACTGTGGCTGGCGGAAATCAAATCAGCGGACATATCAGCACCGACCTCTCCCATTTATGAGGCCAGACCCTGTACTGACACTAACCCCACGTCTTCCTCCTCGTCCCAAGTGATGAAGCGCATCGCAAGCAAATTCTGCTGAAAAGACCACCATTGATCCGCAATGTCGTCATCCATCATCATCAAAACAGGTTACTTGGACGTCCTGACTTTCTGCATCCAGAAGCCTGCGGGCTACAACAAGGGCACAGCTAGGCGTGCCAGACCCGCCCTGGATTTTTTTGCTCGATTGACCTGCTTCCTTCACCTCCTCTGATGGCAGAGCAGTAACTGGGCGACAGAGCAGACTTAATCACCCTTGATCTTTTAACATGCCTTCTGACCCCAAACCGCATTTTGTCATTAAAGAGGTCCCGCAGACAATGGATTATCCACATGTGGTACACCACACGAGTTTGACATTGGGCTGCTTCATGTTGGACTGGATGCTGATCGATGCTGATGACTACATTTGTGGCTCGACTGCGAGTGACGAGGAGGTATGACAGATAGATGCAGGTTGGCATTAACCACTGAAGGACAGATTGGCGACGATGTTCGTTACTTAGCGATTCACATGGCCCTGACCCAGCGATGACAGCCTACGGTCCCTGCAACTGACGATCTCTGGCAATGCGTGTTGTCGCCACACTGGAAGAGCACCTTCTCTCGTACCACTACCTCCATGTTCTAACCCCCCTCTTTGCTCGCTTAACACCCTACCACCTGCATTTCGCTCCATTTTCAAGAAATATAAAAATTTGAGAAGTTGTATGTACTAGTATGGAAAGTCTCTAAAAAAGACGGCCAATCCCAGTCTAATTCTCAAATCCCCTCTAATCAAAACAAAATGCTGGATCAAAATTAACAGCAAGGTGTCTAACAACCAAATCTGGACTGGGCAAAAGTGCAAAAAAACACATATCATGTTATGTTTTGTATAAAAAACGGTATTTTTGCAACCTTTCAATTCACACTGTTGTGAATATAAATTGCTGTTTTAATATTTTAACGTGGATGCTAGCGTCAATGAACAATGCGGGGTGTGCACAGTCAAAAAACACGTAACTGTTATGTTTCGTATGATACACTGTTATTTTTTGCACCTTTCAATTCACTCTTGGTGAATATAAATTTGCTGTTATAATATTTTACGTGGATGCTGCGTCAATTGAACAATGCTGGTGTGCAAAAAGTCAAAAAACACTAACAGTTATGTTATTGGTATAAAAACTGTATTTTTTTTGCACCTTTCAGTCACCTGTGGTGAATATAGAATAATTGCTGTTTTAAGATTTACGTGGATGTCTGCGTCAATGAACAATGCTGTGTGCGCAACATAGTCCAAAACACCAACTGTAATAGTTTTCGTATGATACACGGTATTTTTTGCAACCTTTCAATTCATCTATGTGAATAAATAATTGCTGTTGTTTTAAGATTTTACGTATATGCTGCGTCAATGAACAATGCTGGGTGTGCAGAAAGGTCAAAAACCAACGAAACTGTTATGTTTCGTCATGAAAACACGTAATCTTTTAGCACCTTTCAATTCACCTGTGGTTAATACATGAATTTCTGTATTTAAAGATAAATCGTGGAGAGCTGCGGTCGAATGAACAAACCTGTGTGTCAAAAGTCAAAAACACGTAAACTGTTATGTGTTTTGGTATAATTAACGGACTTTTTTGCACCTTTTTCAATTCACCTGTGTGTGAATATAGAATTGCTGTTTTAAGCTTTTACGTGATGCATCGTCAATGAACAATGCTGGTTGTGCAAAAGGTACAAAAAACACGTAACTGTTTATGTTTTTGGTATAATAAACGGTATTTTTTGCACCTTCAATTCACTGTGGTGATATAGAATTGCTGTTTTAAGATTTTCGTGGTATGCAGTCGTCAATTGAACAATGCTGGGGTGTAGCAAAAAGTCAAAAAACACGTAACTGAGTTTATGTATTTCGTATGATACCACTGTAATTTTTTGCACCTTTCAATTCACCAGTGGTGAATATAGAATTGCTGTTTTAAAGAATTACTGATGATTCTGCGTCAATGGAACAATGCTGGGTGTGCAAAATCAAAGAACACGTAACTGTAAAGTATTTCGTATGATACACGTATTTTTTTGCACCTTTCAATTCACCTGTGGTGAATATAGAATTGCAGTTTTAAGATTTTACGTGAGCTGCGTCATGAACAATGCAGGGTGCGCAAAGTCCAAAAAACACGTAACTGTCTATGTTTTCGTATTATACATCGTATTTTTGGCAACAAACAACCTGTGCTGCTAACAAGAATGCTGGATTGTAATTTAAACTGCAAGTGGAAATATATCAACAGTCACAGTGTAATGGTAAAATTTAAAATGAACACATATCTAAATGTATACTGATAATAAAAGTGGAGTTTTGCACCTAACAAAGAGACCTGCAGTTACTAGAAATGATGTGTAACCATATAATTTCAGCTGCCCAATTCCAGGAAATATTTCAATAGCAAACTGTTAATATGGTAAAGATACTTCCACTACAATGTCTACACTAAAGGTCTGGGAACTTTATCCAGTGTTCTTATATATAGAGGCTTGTCGTGTTTTCGCGGTCCGGCGGGGCCCCCCCCCCTTGCTTCCCCCCGCCGTGAATTATTACAGCGTGTAGAAGCTGCTTTAAAATTCTCTAGCTAACGACAATAAAATCGTCAAATTCTCTAATATAACTAAATTGGAAGGATCACAGCTAATAGTAAGGTTTCTCTGTGCAGAAATAGACTAATCTTCGCTGAGCTGTTTGGCCACAGGCAGAGCGCAGTTCCTATCCCCTATAATGCTGATAGACACTGAGGTCTGAACAGGAAGGCGCTGTTTCTATGTAAAACGAGTCATCGTATTTTATTCCAGCCAATCCTAACCATACACATCCCAGTTCATGACGTTGCACACACATCTCACCCTGCTCTATCCTGTAATACTGATTTCTGGCCGCCAAAATACAGAACGCCGAAAAAGGCGCAATCTAATAGATGATGCTCAGATTTTAACCTAATTATCGCTATCTGGAAAATTCGATCACACATAAAAAACCATGCCGATTTCAACTTTGTCGATAAAATCGCTCACCTAATAAAGAGAACAGGTCACATAGATTTTGCCACCCTTTCTGAGGACTACAACATCTATTGGACAGGCATGCGTTCCAGCACAGAGTCCTGTATGTCCTGTAAACATGCATATGTAGTTTTTAGAGCACGTTAATACTTAAATCTGACAGTTGCAGCCAGAAAAGAGTCCACTTATCATGATCAGGTTTTAGCCTCCACCCCCAAAGGTATAACCCACCCACCTGGTAGTTATTCACATGTTGCTACCTATTCTAAGTTAATCAGTTATGAGGTGGGTGGGGCTAGCTTCAGGTGGGTGGGTCATGAATTAAGTGACTCTTTTCATGACTCTTTTCTGACTGAAAACTGAAGATTAGAACATAAAATGCTCTAAAACTAGAAGCATCCTATACAGAATAATGCACAATGCTGGAAACAGTATGTCTGTCACTAGCTTGTGTTGTCCTTAGCTTGGGTGGCATAATCTATATGACAGGTTCTCTTTAAGCCTTGAAAGACAGATGTCACCTCTAAGTATAATTTATATGTACTTCCTCTGAACCCAGTTGCCTCATTGGCTTGGGCTTCTTTAACAAAGAGGTAATGTCTTTGCCATGGTCCTTTTGTGGCAGATGCAGATTATACAGGGGCAATAGATACTCCACCCGTAGGTTCTGTTCTTACTTAAATTGTAAATATTGTCCAGCATGGATATGCCATACATTTTATATCTCCCTCCCAACTAGACAAAACATTTAAAACTCATCCCCTACCTCTAAGAAAGCAGTCTTCATTAGATGAGTCTAGCTGGGAATTCCACCAGAGGAAAATATCTGAAGTAGTGCCACTGGAAGAAGGAGGTCATGGTATTTATTCACCCATGTTTCTCGTCCCCAAACCCTCGGCTAATCATTATGAACATAAGAATCCTAAACTGCTATACCAATTAGATAAAGAAAAAAAAACACCCATTAGTCAACATTTTAGAATGAGGAAGCCACCTGGCCATGCTAGACTTAAAGAAGGCCTATCTACATATTCCCCTCTAGAAGCCACACAGAAAAAAAATCTAAGAATTGCAGTACATCTAGGGGGTTAGATAACTGATCTCCAATTCACCACTCTTCCATTTGGAATGTCTTAGGCCCCTATATGTTATTACCAAAGTTGTATCAACAGTACCTGAAGCCTTATGGTTGTCATGTCATTAAGCTTCTTAGCGTTCATTGCGGACTCTCAGAAGATGACTTTATCTCTAAAGGTCGAGAAACAATCAAAGATCCTGGCGGCCATGACATACCAATGTAAACTTAAAAGGACACCCATAAAGATACTTATGAAAGGAGAGAAGGGTTGAATAGGAAATTCTCCCTGTCTGTGAAAACTGACCGGTCTCTCAATCGGTGGAAAAACCTGAAAAATAGGTAGTCCATGATCCAAACAATTTTGACTCTGTTGACTACAGACAAATCCTTAATAGGCTCGGATGCACATCTGAACTACACCCCTGTACGGTGCACATGGAGTGTCCAAAATAGATCTATTTCCTCAACCCCAAGGGAACTAAGAGCATCCAATTAGCCCTGCTTTGCTTTGCTACTCAGCTCAAGTGGAAAGTGGTGAAGATAAGACTGGACAACTATGTCATCAGTCCTATACATTAACAGAGAGGCACGCAATCTCAATTTTCAGGAGCAGTGACTGATAAAGCCAGAGATTTTAGCTTTTTTTGCTTTCTGTAGCAGGACAATCCCTTGGTAGTGGACACACGGATCATTCCTTGGAAGTTTAGGCTGACTTACATATTAACTCCAGTATCCATGAAACAAAGGATATGAATGAAACAAAGACAAAACCAGGCCACAGTAATGGCCATTGTACTCTTTTTGGCCAAAAAGTCATGGTAATCCACTCATAGCAGATAAGTAAGAGGGTAATACCAGGCCAACTTCCTCAAGTGCGGAACTTGGTGTCGAAAAGCACACAGCTCTACCCAGACCTGAGAAGATTTAACCTCACAGCCTGGAGGTTGACTAGCCCCTATTGTTATCTAGTGGGTCATTGAAAGTGATCCTAAGAACTCTCTCAAATTCCAGAGCATACTCTACAAGGAGAGTCTACACTAGAGTCAAGAAGATCTTTGTGGCCTGGTGCTCAAAGAGAGAATTGGGGACTGGGATTTACCCGCTATTTTAACATTTTCTTTGATATTCTGTAGGATGGTCTAGACAAAGATCTGAGTCCTTTGATGCTGAGATTCAGCTTTGACTGCCTGCCTAGGCTGGTCCTTATCTAAGGATCCGTTGATAAAAAGATTTCTCAAAAGCTCAATGACAATAAAGACTTCAGGCCTTTCCTACAGTGTCATCTGTTGTTAGTGCTCAAAGGATTGTGTGGCCCACTGTGAGCTCTTGGAGACTGTAATCTGAAATTACTGACACTGAAAGTGACATTACCGCTGGCCGTGACGTCTGCCAAAGGGGTTGGGGAACTTCAGGCTCTTTCTTTAGTAGACCACAATGTACAATGTTTACCAGACAGTGCCCTGTTGAGATTCTTACCTATCTTCCTGCCCAAGGTTTCTTACTTCCAAAACATAAATCAAGAGATCTTCTTACAAGTTCTTTGACCCAAAACCCTCCACAGAGGAAGAGACTAAATTGCACTATTTAGATATTACAATATGTCTGAGACTTTATTTAGAAATTACCAAAGAGTTTATTAGATCTAGGCATCTCTTAGTGGTATTTGTGGGGGATAACAAAGGCCTAACAGCTTCTAAGCCCACAATAAAGTTTTACAACTTAAGATAAAGATCCTCAATTGTTTGTAAATGCTTATTCCAGTTGTTTAGTTTCTGTATCTTGGCAGAAGATAAATACTTATATAGATAGAAAACAGCTCTGTTAAGTTCATTAATCATATCTCTTTGAATCACTGTTATGTACACCTTCATATCTCAGGAGGGACAGCCCTTGGCCGTTCCTTTTAAATCTCTTGTAGCTGGGTATCTCTCTATTGGTGGGTTCTTGCTAGATCACCATTGTGGTGCTGCTGTAAGACGACGTGGGTTAAGCATTGATTTTTAACAAAAAGCTGTTTTCCTTTAGTCTTACAGAAGCACATATATCTCTTCCCTAGATTCTGTCCTTATTTTAATTTACAATAATCACAGGGAAAGCTATCTCCCTGTTTCCTTTTAAGGAGTACTAACTAGCAGTTGATTAAATATTCCTTGAACATTTTGTCTGTCCTATCACAGCGCATGGGCAGAAATTCCCTATTGTGGAGCTGCTGTATGACTAAGGGAAGACTGCTGTTGGACTAAGGGAAGAATTTTTGTTAGAAATAAATGCCTCTGTGTGTGCCTTGTGTGGAACACATTGTAGCAGATAAGCAAAAAGTAAGTGTAAAGTCATAGCCTGCAGCTTATAGCGTCCTTGGAACAGGGAGAGAGGCGAGTTAATTATTTTTTGTTTTTTAATAATGGGGTCAATCTACCTACCTATGTGGGGCCCACCTACGGCCTACCTATCTACCACAAAGGTGCCCACCATACACCTACCTACCTACCTGTGGCCTCAGCAACCATACCTGTTTTGTCCACCTACAGCCTACCTACCTACGTGGAGCCTACCTACAGGCTAGCTACCTGAGGCCTACCAACAGCCTACCTACATCGCTATCTAGCTACCTTAGGCCCACCTACAGCCTACCTGCATCGCTATCTAGCTACTTTGGGCCCACCTACAGCCTACCTACCTAGCTGCCTGAGACCTACTTACAACCTACCTACCTGGACCCCACCTACAGCCTACCTGCTTAGTTACCTGGGTTATACCTACATCCTACCTACATATCTGGGGCCCATCTACAGATTACCTACTAAACTACCTGGGGCCTATCTAGTTACCTACCTGGGGCTCATCTACCTACCTGGGACCTATCTATCTAGCTACTTGGGGCCTACCTACCTGATGCCTATCTATGTAATTGGGGCCTATGTATCAAGAGCCTACCTATCTACCTACATGGGAGCTACCTACCTAACTGGGATCTAACTACTGCCTACCTAGGGCAAATCTACCTATTTGTGGCCTAACTATCTGGGACCTACCAACTTACCTACCTACCTGGAGTCTACTAACCAACCTACCTAAGGCCTTCCTATTTAACTGGAGCCTACCAACCTATCCAACAGGGATTTACCTAGCTACCTGGGGCCCACCTATCTACCTGTTGCCCTGCCTACCTACCCACCTGAAGCCCTTACCTACCTACCTGGTAATATGTATCTGAGGGATACAGGCTATAACTGTGGTACAATTACCTGAATTTTGGTCCTCTTTTCCTCCCCACCCCTCTTGGAGATTGTGCCTCTAAGCTATGGCCTATACCTGCTCTCCTATCCCTGGGAAGTTTGTACAGAGTTGGAGAACAGTGAGGAAGGTGCTAGAAAAGGAAAAGTGAGGATTCTAAGATATTTGTTTCCATGAGTGGTGGCTGGGAGGTTATCATGGCAGTCTGGACTAGAGGCAGAAGAAAAGGGAAGGGGAATGACTGTGAGTCAGAAGATGTAACTTATGTCTGCAGAGCCTGTATGGTCACTGTGTAGCTATAATATACAGCCGGTAGAGCTTGTGTACACTGGTATCTACCACTATATGGTCACTGCATGGTGGTAATATACAGTCTTCATCGTCTGTGAACACTGGTATCTACTACTATATGGTCACTGTATTGTGGCAATATACAGTCGGCAGAGCTTGTGTAAACTGGTATTTACCACCATATAGTCACTTGTGTAATATTTGTCTTTTTATATTGATCTTTATGCAGTAATAGTATAGTGGAATTATTCAGTTAGTATGTGGGGGTAATTTGTGGTTGTGTTCTGGTGGTATAATTCGGTCCTTATATAGTGGTGTTATTGGTGATGTGGGTTTTGGTATAGTGGGATTTGTTTGGTAGCAGTATGATGGTGATATGTACGGTGAGGAATTTGATCTGTGTATTATCTAAAAACTGCATGATTAATATTAACAGGTCCCGGTAAATGTTCATGGCTTGGGGAAGAGCTGGCAGGGTTAGGGCAAGCCCCATCCAAAAGCTTGCTATGGGACCCTGGGTTCTTTATTTACCCCCCTTTGTAAAGCATCTCTCTAAATACTGATAAAAGCATCTCAGACAAGAAGGCTGCGTAATCACATACAACCAGCAAAATAAAAAATCTACAGTCAGAAAATAAAAATGTCTCAATTCAAAAGAAATCATAGATTTCCTTTCATATTTAAAAATACTTTGTATAGTCTCTAATGAACTTTGTAGGTGTCTAAAATTACTTATTTTCTTTGTTACTTTTTTTTCTTTTACTCTACAATGAAACCAGTATTATGTGCAAATCTAGGCAATCCACAAGCAATTCTTACAATTACAGTTTTAGAATGCAAGGAGTGACCCTATTTCCTATCCTAAAGTAATAGTCTTGTTCTTGAAAACCAGGATAATGATTGCATTGTTCACACAATAAAAACTGATATCTCACATCACAGAATAGTGCAAAGAACTCTAAAGACAAACACAAGTAAGACATTTTTTTCAATCATGTAACAATGCAGACCAATCTGTTCTGTACAGAAGATAAACTGATTACCTACAAAAACAGACTGAATACTGGGAGAATGTGGAAAGGGAAATGATTCACTAGACAAAAGTCACATCTGAAGCAGTTCTAAGGAAGTGTTAAAAGAGCAATAAACTTTAAGATGTCCTTGACTTTGTTGTCAGTTTAATAATTCAGTTGCTTGAAATTATTTGTGCACGTCTTTTAAATCCTGCATTAAATTATTTAGGAAGTTGGAGATGTTTTAGTTGGTTTTGTGTTATGTTTTTTCTTTTTTCTTTTTTTTTGGGGGGGTGAGGCAGAAACAAAGAGGATGTTCATAATTGTTTAATTTACTGATACAGTGCTACAGTGATAAACAAATGTAGCAGAGCTACCATGATAATGTCAAAGAAACCAATATACGGTTAAATTATTTAATAGTTTTGCTGTCTTAAATGAAAGTGTACATAATTTCCAACAGACAAAAGAGGAATTTGTTTATGTCTCTGATTTATTTGATACATTTGACCAACCTGTTTTCTCATTGGTTGTTCTTTTTCCCTCCAATCTGTAATCACTGATAATACGCATTTGTCAAAATATGTATGGCAGCAGGGATGCTTACTCTACCATTCCATCACTTATTTCCCAGCATCCTCTGGGTTATGGGCCCAGATTAATTATCCGCCCCTGACAGTAGACAAAATATTAATTAAAACGTCTGATTTGGAACATCATATGCTGCAAAATAAACCTCAGTGTAACAAAAATCACGAACGGGTCAGGGCTTGTCCCCATCGCAGGGTGTTTTTTTCAGTTTGCAGGTTTAGAAACCGTCTGAAAATTGGCATGCAATGCTCCCAGTAGACTTTAATAGAAAATCCGTTCAGCACCACCGGAGTAACAAAAAACTTAGGACATGTTCTTTGTTCCGAATGATTTTCGTCCAGAACATGAACATGTGAGGGACATCTTGAATCCGCAAACCGCAGACAAAAGCCGCCCCCCAATGTGCCAAAAGAAGACAAAGTATTGGTCAGAAAATCTGACCGGTATTTGGTCTTTACTGTTGGATCGCACCCTAAAAGTTACTTCTTATGCAAAGGAATGTTGAGTAAACTAACCAATAGTATTGTGAATTATAATCAAAAGTGTGAAGTAATGATGATGATTGAACATTATAATGTTACCACACCTCCAGACCAGCCTCTATAAAAACTTGTATGCATTAACCAAAATAAAGAATTTTGCTTCTGAAATCAACCTGATGTCAGCTGTCAATTGTCCCTGACATACATGCCTATGTCTATTCTTCTATTAATTTGGAAATCGCACAATAAGGACTAAGTAGTGGGTTTTTATCAACAACAATATTACAGCACAGAAAGTTATCTCAACTTTTTTAATGCATTTCAATCAGATAATATGAAAAGCTTTCACATAACCATAAAGCTAATGTTAGGGACCCCCAGAACAAATGAACAGACAGGGACAGATAAACGGTGAGCCCCATCACTAGGCCCACAAAAGTCTTCCACCCTACTTGTCTGCCCAACCTTAGGTGGTCGACGACAACTGGACAGCGGCACCTAGCCTAAATAAGTTTAACACAAAACAGAAGAAACACAACAAAATAGTAGTCAGACAAACCAGGTCAAAGCCAGAGAGAGCAAAAAGGTATCAAAACAGCAAGCAAAAGGAGGAAGTCAGGAAAACAGGCAAATAGGTCAAAATCCAAGCAAACAATAGAAAATGTGCACTAGCTCAAGCCAAGGACTAGCACCGGCACAGCTCCAGGTCAGAAGTGATCTTATACAGGATGTCAGAGTCCCAACCCAGGCAGTTATTAGTTCTGCCCTCTGACATTCAGACATAGAGAAACCAGAATGAACGGCGAAGGCAGCTGTCAATCAGAATCAGTCTTAAGTGTCTGCATCCTAGGCCTAGGCTCATAGAAAACAGATATGTGCAGTCAAAATCCATCAATTACTGAAAAGGCAGTGTTCAGACTGGAACACAGAAAACATGAAATTCAAACACAAAATCAACGCTTTTTCTGCAGAACTTTCCAGACAGAGAACTGCGTTAAGGTCCGCACAGGCACAGTCTTCACAGTTAAACTCTGCTACATCTGTAAAATTTATTAGTAAGTCTGCTAGATGTCTAATGTGTCACCAAAATCATGCATCTGTTATAAAGAGAGAAGAAGAGAGGGTTTTTTTTTTTTTTCCAAAATCTGACTTACTGTACATTATGTATAATATTCTAAAGTAGTATCTATAATTAAACTGGTTGCTAATGTAACAGCTACAGAAATTTTACTTCATAACAACACACGCATTAACATCAGGCAATGTGCTGAGGCAGACTAAGCTCACTTTCACATGGCAGTATTTTAATTAGTATTTGCAAGCCAAAACACTGTTCTGCTCTCAAACATGCAAGAGGAACAAATCTTACTGTTAGGCTATGTCCACACTGCATAAGAAAACAATCGTATCTCAGGCGCTTTTCGTTTTTTTAAAAGCGCCACAGATACGATCGTTAGTGCAGCCGCATAGCCGGCAATAGAAAAGACGAGCTGCTGTCTACCTAGCTCATCTTTTCGCTGCCCGTCTTTCGGCTCTATTGGTGGCTCCATTGCTTGGCTCAAACTGAGTGCTTGAGAGAACAGAGTGCTGAGTTAAAAAACCCGAGTTAAAAACAGAAGAGAAAAACTGGTAAGTAAACAAACCTATTTTATTTAATACTTCAATCTAATTAACTTTTTTTTTGTCTCTTCAGTGCTGTTGCACCCGGGGTAATGGGCAGCTTCACTGGCAATTTCAAACAGTGCACAATCTTTCCATATGTATGCACTAGTGGAGCAAGAGTCCAGTGTGAATACCGCTGTAAACAGATGTGAGCATGTTGCTGCTCTGGTAGCTCCCCATTTTTAGACCTAGAGGAGCAAAATACGACACTGAGGGCGATTGACAATGAAAGAGAAGAGTTTGCTTCTCTTGGAGCAAACAGTTGTGGGCTAAATGTTGAGGGTGGAATATTGGATCAGCAGGAGGAGCCGTGTAGCTGGGTTAATGAAGACAGGGGGTGTTCTAGGGGCACCATAAAAAGGAAGGCCACTTCTCCTCCTGAGATTCCTAGCAAATTGCCAAGTAGGGTGATAATGATGGGGAATCAGTATCCAGAAATGGCAGCCCTAGTGGAAAAACCCCAATGCTCTTCCTAGCGCTGGGAGAGCAGCCCAACTAGTATTAGGGGGATGGGAACTGCAGGTAAGAAAAGAACAGTTAGTAGTTGTAGGAGATTCTATAATCAGAAGACGATTGAATTAATTTTGTCGCAGTACTGCCTCAACCGAATAGTTGCTGTCTCCTGGTGCCAGGGTTCGGCATGTGGTGGACCAGGTGGATAAAATTACTGGGAGGGGCTGGTGATGGATGTGTGGTCCCATGTTGGAACCAATGACCGAATACATGGTAGGTGGAGGTTTATAAAGAAGAATTTTAAAGTAATAGGCTCAAAGTGAGTGAAGGACTCGAAGGTTGTGTCTACGGAATACTGCCGGTGCCATGCGGTAACTCAGGAAAAACAGGGAGCTCAGGAGATAAATGATGGCTGAAATCAGGATGTAGGACCGAGGTGTTTGGGTTCTTGGATCACTGTGTGATTTTTCATTGGGTACAATTGTTTTCTACAGGATTAAATTGTCACCTTAATGGAGGGGGTGTTAGACTGTGTGGGGAAAATAATTCTAGAAAAGGGTGTTACACATGTGTGTGTTGCGGGAGTATTTAAAACTAGGGAGAGGAGGGAGGACAATATAGAAAAGAAGGGGTAGATAGGTTAGAGAGTGGGCACTATATCGACGGGTCGAAGCAAGTGGAGATGGGGAGGTGGAGTGATCCCCAGTGGATAGGCAGATTCCTTGTGTTGCAAACCAGCACTGAAGATAAAGTACCCACATATTTCATGTTAATCTTCATGCGTATCTACTAACTGTGTAATAAATAAATCACCATCTGTCTAATAAAGGTATAATGTATAATCTCATGCCATCATTTAAAGGGTAATGTATATCCCATGCATCTACGAAAGGAGAGATGGTTTAAAACGAATGCCGTCATCTGAACATGTAATGTTTGTATCCCAATGCTGCTACATGATCGGGTAATGTATGATCCAATTTAGCCGTCTAATGAACATGTTAGATACAAACCCAAACTGTTGACAGAAAGTGTTAACTGGAGGAAACTTCATATTTTCTATTACAAAATGGTAGAAGTTGTGCAACAAAATGGGGAACTTGAGGCGTAGTTGTAGAGGAACTGATTGATTGTGGAAGGTATTGCTGAAACATGGTGGATCCTTGCATGATTGAGGCGGTCAACTTCAAGGTTTAAATCTATTAGGAAAGACAGAGCAACAGGAGGGGAGGAGGAGTGTGTCTGTATGTAGGAGTGATTATGAAGGCAAATCTTGAAAGAGGATAATAGAGGGCGGTAGTAGTTAATGATGGGGAAACATTGTGTAGAAATACAAGGGGGGTGGGTTAATGCAGAAAAAATTATTTTTGGTGTAATTATATCTGTAATCCGAACATCACCGAGGGAGCTAGAATAACAGGTGCATATACTCAACTGGTCTCAGAGAACAGGCAGGTACAGTGGATAATAATGTGTGACTTTAATTACCAGGGCTTGACTGGGTACGTTCTGCATCACTGAAAAGGGAAGGAAGTTCCTCAATCTGTTAGATGATAATTTTATGGGCAGGTTTGTTGACGGAACCACTAGAAGTGCTGCTCTGTTGGATCTGGTACTTTTTTAACAAACGCAGAAACTTGTCGGAGTGGTCACAGTTGCTGAAAATCTATTGGTAACAGTGAACCACAATATAATTCATTTTAGCGTAAACTGAAAGAAAACAGCGGGAAGGCAAAAAAACAATTAATTTTAAAAGGGCCAAATTTTCCTTATTGAGGGACGCACATACAGGACCTAGATGGGAGCCAGCTAATAGTAAATAGGGATATAGAAGCCAAATGGGAGAGCTTTAACTTTGGGTAAATTTATTGCAAAATATATTCTATGGGGTAACAAGTATAGGTGACTCAAAAACTAAAAACAACATGGCTTCTGCCTTCTGTTAAGAGGGCAATAAAACCAATAAAAAAGGGCATTTAAAAAATATAAGTCAGAGGGCTCGGCATCAGCCTTTGAAAAATTACAGAGAGCTTAATAAAATCTGTAAAAATGATAAAAAGCAGCTAAATTCACAAATGAAAGGCAGGTGGCCAAGGACAGCAAGACATAACCCCAAGGAAATTCTTTACGCATATAAATGCTAAAAGCCAAAGTCAGTGCAAGTAGGACCCTTAAAAACCTGTGATGGGTGCTGGTATGGGGAAAGAGAAGGCTGTGGTATAAATAGGTTCTTCAGTCATTATTTACTATCAATGAGAATGTAGTTGATGGGGTGGGCAGTTTCAATTCGGTAGGTGCCAGTACTGTTAATTTACATCACTCTGCTATAATTATTGGCTCCAGTGTAGAAAACGTCAAAGCCAAGTTTAAATAAACTGAATGTGATCAAGGCTCCAGGTCCTGATTGTATACACCCAAGAATTCTTAAGAGTTCAGTCGGTTATCTCTGTGCCCCTGTACATGATATTTCAGAAGATTCCCTGGTGATGGTTAGTACCAGGTGACTGGCGCAAGTAATGTAGTTCCATCTTCAAAAAAGCGCTCCAAGTCTTGCCCAGGTATTTAGACCAGTAAAGTTTAAATCTGATGTGGGAAAAAATGTTTGAGGGGCTCATAAGGGACTGTATATTACAGGGGTATGTTAATAAATACAATAATATTAGTGATTGCCAGATGGATTTTTACTAAGGGACAGAAACTGTTCAGACCATTCTGATCTGTTTTTATGAAGAGGTGAGAAGACGTCTGGATAGCGGGGCAGCTGTGGGATATTGTGTTTTTAGACTTTGCCAAAGGCGTTTCTACATGTCCCGCATAAGCGTTTGTTAGGTAATTAGCTCCATTGGGTTAGAGATAACAGTAAGTAATTGGATTAAAAAACATGGCTGTTGGATCGTACTCAGAGGTGGTGGTAAATGAATCTACTCTGCGTGGTCCCGGTTGTGAGTGGTGTGCGCAGGGCTCAGTATTGGGTCTCTCTCTCTTTTTAATGTATTTATTAACTCCATATTGTGGGTGGCGGGGGGGGGGGGGGGAGGGGCGCGGGGGGTAAGGGTTTAATAGCCAGGTTCGATTTTTGGAGATGAACCAAAGCTAGGCAGGGTAGTGAGAATCTATGGAAGATTACTCATAATTGCAAAGCAGACGGACACAACGAGTGCTTGGCATCACTTGGCAAATAGGGTTCAATGTGGATAAATATAAGTTCTGCATCTGGGTAGAAATAATTAAAGGATCATATGTCCTTGGGAGGGGGGGGAGAAATACTTGGAGAATCGCTTGTTGAGATAAGTCGGGCATTCTTGTACAGTAGATATAGACTACAGAACAGCTGCAAATGTCAATCAGCTGCTTAGGGAAGTAAGGATATTGGCGTGTATTAAAAAGAGGCATGGACTCGGGGACTAGGATGTAATTTACGCTGAAAAAGCCATTGTGCGACCTCACTTAGAATATGCTGTTCAGTTCTGGGCCCCAGTTATATAGAAGAGATGTAATGGAGCGTAGAGGAGAGTACAAGACGAGCAACTAAACTAATAAGGGGAATGGGCATTTAGTTATGAGGAGAGGTTAGTAGATATTGAACTTAGTCTTGAGAAAAGAACGGCTTCAGGGGGACATGATTAACTTTTATAATAAATATATAAATGGTCCCTACAAAAGTATGGAGGAAAAAATTATTTCAAGTGAATCCCCTCAAAGACAAAGGGGGACATTCCATTCGACTAGAGAAAAAGGATTCAATCTCAAAGAGAGAAGAAGTTCATCTCATTGTAAGACTGTGATCTGTGAATAGCCTGCTGAGGAGCTGGTCACAGCAGGAATTGTAGAGAGTTTCAAGGAAAGTGGCTCAGATACCTACCTGGGAACATAAAGGAAATATTAATGTGCTATGTATAGCTATGAAAAATTCTGGATCCTGGCTGCGGAAGCTCTGGGCGTCCAAAGGATAGGGTCTCACTGGAGCAGATTGGTTCCTTGCCTTGTGGATTCAGAGGCAATTAACAGTGGTGAGGCTGTGCTAAATGTCCTTGTCTCTCTCTTTCACACAACATTTTCCCCACCCTTGGTTGAACTTGATGGACACGTGTCTTTTTTCAACCGTAATAACTACAGTATGTAACTACAACATGTATCATGTAACATGTATCAATGTAACATGTTGTAAAATACGCCGTCGCTTCTCGTTTTCTTGCCATCTTCCCATACAATACAATTGTATGGGGAACGTCAGGAAAACGAGAAGCAACCGCGGCTTTTGTCACAAAGCGTGACAAAAACCGCGATCCTGCATCGGAGAAAAAACTGCCGCCATTGGGCCATTTTTTGTCTGATGCAGTGTAGACATAGCCTTATACTGGTTTATTTTTGTATAGGTTTTACTCCAAGGTTTGGTTTTGAAATAGTAATGTAAAATACTCATTAGAATATGGGTGTGTGAAAGTAGCCTACCTGAGATTCTTTAAAACTTAGAACTACCTGATTATAGAGGAGACAATACTAGTGTTACCGGCTGCTGCTTCAACGGGTAGAGCAGAGGTTCAGCGTGGTAATATGAGAGTAAGGATCATGCACTGTTAATTCAGGTTACAGAAGCAACAGAAATTGTACAAAAATGTTGGAATTTTAATGACAAATGTACAAATGTGTAAAATAGCCCTGCATATGGATGAGACACATAGAAATAAATACAAACTCTGTTTCTCCTCTCCTGCTTTATACATTTTAAAATGGGTTGCCTAGAATGTATTTATTTGGACAATAAAGGCCGTGTTATATGGAATAAATCAACTTTGTAATAGCTATCTATTAAAATGTTATAATTTTAGACATCCCTTGGCTGGCCATGGCCGCATGTTACCACTGATGCCATAGTTCTTTCTAAGTAGGCTTTCCTCCTCTCGGCCTATAAATTAAATAGAACAGTCCAGTGAAGTGGCCCTGTGGTCCCTGTAATAATAAAAGTGAAATAACAGTTTATTGGTCATAAAGTGTATTACATGCCTCACATGACCTCCTCCATGTCTTTTCATCACATGCTACCAATGTATTTATGTCCCTTAAGGTATTGCCAAAGCACTATCTTCCTTTTTCTACACAAATTTATTTGTATAACAGGCACATTCTGTATTTTCTTTCACTTTCATGCTGCTAGAGGAAGTATCAAAATTCTCACTCTTCAGCAGTATTCACCCATGGCAGATTTGTTTAAGACATTTTGCAACTCATCTTTATATCTAAATGGGACTTGATGCACATGCTGCAGCAACAACCTCATTCATATGTACAGAATAGATCCTTGAGCCTTATGGTGATGTTTAATGCTGTCTCAGAGTTACAAAAATCATCCCTTAAATCTATGCCTAAATTGTGAAGAAACTGTTTTATTCCTAGTATTTATTTCATAATAACCATCTGCATTTATTTTAACAGCTCTTTGTCAAGCTCAGGAGATCATGTAATGAAAGGGTTTTGACTGTTTTCAGAGTAGCATTCAAAGACACATCCTTTGATCCTACCTTTCAAGGTTCTTAACATGAGAGAGAAAACAAGAAGCATCTACAAAAATTGAGATTGGTAGAGAGGAAAATAGACTAAACACAGCAAAGGATATTGGGATTTGTAGTTGTAAAGGGAAACAACTTAAAGGGAATCTGTCGCCAATTTTTTTTTTTTACTTACTAAATCAAGACCCTGATCCATATTCTTTTTCTCTCAGTCGTTTTTATTTACGGTTTGTTGATTTGTTAAAATGGCCGTGTATATATGATTTTGGGGACGACATTATTGCTTGCAAAGCTTATAAAGCAGTCAGAGAGATACTTTACAGCAGCTTCATGCACATAGGATTCTTAAGACAGATTCTGTCCCATAGACGTCTATAGGAGAGTTTTCACTGTGAAAGGAGGGGAGAGGGGGAGCTGTGACATCTCCTCTTGTGACTTGTGGATTCTGTGTTATCTGTACACAATGGTGTCTCCTTTCAGTTTTACCCTGCTTTTACTGATAATGAGAACACTGCTGAAAAGCTCTCTAAACAAAAACAGGAAGTGTCAGCGATTATTAGTTTAGTGGCCAAAGTGAAAACTGCAGGAATTAAGAATTATTAAAAAAATACTGAAAGTGATATGGAAAATTAAAAAAAAAAAAACATAACCAAAAATTCCCCAAAAAAATGGGCTTAACATAAAAAATGTGAGTTAAACAATAAGTAATTTTTTGATGACACATTCCCTTTAAAAACAAGAAATTCTGCTGTGCTGCAGAGAAGGAAGGTTCCAAACAATACTGGAAATGCACAAATTAGCTTAGAACACAATGTAACATAAAATGTCTGCATTTTCAAAACATTTTCCCCAGAACCACAAACACAGTTTTTAAAATCATAAAACTACAGTTTTGTTTTATTTTTACCACTTGTGCTGTCAGTGCACCTTTTTAAGTCCTTTGTATATTCTGCTTATCATTCCTCCTCACACTTTTTTTATTCCAAAACCCTGAACTCTCAGGATGTTCTAACCATTGATTTCTTTTCTCTTCATGTCAAACTAATACACTTGGCTTTAAATGGGATTTAAATGAAAAAAAAATGTCTACCTTTCTTCTTACAAAAGTCTGCATAGATGTACTTCTGTTCTTTAACTATAAAATATGTTAAATAGTAGCATATGCTATCCATGCTGCTGATTTAAGCAGAGATAAAACAGAATGATATTGTAATCCGTTCATCTTTGCCTTTCTTTTGTTAAACTTCCTCCTTTTATTATTGCAAGCTTGTAAGTGCCAGGTTTTGTTTTCTCTGTACCCTTCAAGAAAGAGGACTATTTCTGTATTTCCTTCCTAATTGGGAATGTTTATCACCCTTTACTTGCATGTTCCATTTAAATTCTATAGTTTTTTTATTCAGCAGTTCATTTAAAAATGTAATACTATACCACATTACAAATAAAATTCTGCTGTGCACATAGAATTATAAAACAATACTGATCATTTAATACTATAGCAGTGTACAAGTATTTTCTACATAAACCATTTAAAGGATTGTCCCATCTTTCAACAAGAAGAATAAGGAGATTGTCATGCTTGCTCAGCGCTCCTCATTTATTTCTATGGAAGATCTGAGAACTCTCACTCGATTGTGTTCAGAACTTCAATAGAAATTAATGGGAGAACTTACAAGCACGAGCATCTCCCCATTTTCAGAGGTCAGCTTGAAGCAAGGCATAGTTGGTTCCCATTTTCAAAAAGGGCCCTAGGCCTCGCCCTGGTAATTACAAACTAGTAAGTTTACCAGACTGGTTTTACCAAGGACAGAAATTGTCAAAAGTCTAATTGGTTTTATGAAGAGGTGAGTAGAAGTCTGGAAGGAGGAGTCAGTATGTATACCCCTATATTTGGGAGGAAAATCAGGGGGGTGTCTTATAGTTCAAATAAAGGCAGTGAAGGGTGTATGTACTGGATTCATGTGCTGAGCCCCATCCATATGCGCAACTGCACTTCAGCCACCTCTTCCAACGTGTGCATCAATAATGTGGGTGTCTGTTCCCGGCCATGTAAACACACCACCTTATTGTGGGGCACACTCTTCCTGTCTACCACCACACCCCCCCAGACCTAGCCATGATTAGAATCTGCGGGGCGCCTCATGCTAGAGACCTCTCAGTGCATTCTGTGTAGTCCCACAAAGTACAGCCACGAACGAGAGCGGAGGCCCCAGATTTGGCAGCACAAGCAATGTTGTCAGCCGACGGTGTGCATGTACACTTGTAACCCGCTGACACTCATCTCTCACCCTGCCCACTATCTCCTTTGCCAAAGGCCGCGCATCTCCCTGCCACAAGTGAAATTTGTTCACTTACATCATCTACCCCTCCTTTCAAGCAACTTCTTCTTTTTTCCCTTTCTGTTTTTTTTTTTTCTGTGACGGTGTGGTCATGACTTCTATTATTACTATTGGCTTAACATGCTGCCCATCCCTGTAAAAGCCAATGGAAAGAAGATGAATGTAGCAGGTTAGGTTGTGATCTGTGAAGCATGTGGGAGGGTATCTCTACTGTCAATGGATAGTGCGAACTTCATAGTAGGACTACGACTCTCAAAATTGGAGCTGTCGGTCACAGAAGCGCAGTTCGGGACAGGTATTTTTTGTGGACGGGATGGCTGTCATTTAGACTCTCCATTGAAGCCTGAGTGTGAAACTGTTCATCAACATAAAATAACTGTGCTTCTTCTATAGTTTGGTGGAGTGGGGGTGAATAAGTGACAGCCGCTAGCACTGTTTATCTCCTTAGGAAAACAAATGATCAGGAAACACAGCCTATTAAAAGTTTAAATAACTCACTTTAGCCTTCTTACAAACATAAAAAATAAAAAAGTTACACATAACTGGGGTTGTCTGATATATTAAAATATAACATCATTTGATCCGTACGTTGAATGCAGTAGAAGAAAAAAATTCCAAATGACAAAATTATGGTTTTTTGGGGTAATTTAATTTCCCCAAAACAAAATGGAGTAAAAAGTGATCAAAAAATTGCATAATGTATATCCCAAAATGGTGCCAATAAAAACTACACTCCAACCTGCATTTTTTGCTTCAGTTTTTTCCCCCTATTTTCCTCCTCTAAAGACTAGGTGGGAGAGAGTGAGTTTTTGGACTCCACTGTCCCCATATATGACCTTTGGGTAAACTTGGGTAAACTTGCCTTCAGGATTAGAAATAACAGTGTGTTATCAGATTGAAAACTGATCATACCGAGAGAGGGGGGTAAATTATTCCTATTCTGAATAGTTCCAGGTTATAAGTGGTATAGCCCAAGGCTTAGTATTGATTCCTCTTTTGTTAAATTTATTTCTTAATAATTTAGGGTGGAGATTTAATCGCACTATAGTTCTATTTTTGCAAATGATACCAAGCTATTTAGTATATTGCAACACATGAAAGATGTTCATAAATTGCAAGCAGACCTGGACACATTGGGCCACATGTATGAAAACTATCTTGGTCTGAAACTCTCTTTGTTGCCCACCACAGCAACCAATAAGAGCACCACCTTTCATTTTTCCAGAGCACTATATGAAATGAAAGGGGCACTCTGATTGGTTGCTATGGGCAACAAAGTAAATTTCAGACCTAGACAGTTTTCATACATGTGGACACACTGAGTGTTTGGGCATCCACTTGGCAAAAGAGGTTCAATCTAGATAAAAGTAAAGTTCTGCATCTGGGTACTAATAATCTGCAGGCATCATATTGCATAGGAGATAAAAAAAAATGGAAGAATCGCTTATTGAGCAGGATCTCTGTGTATTTGTAGATCATAGACTACAGAGCAGCATGCAGTGTCAATCAGCTGCCTCTAAGGCAAGCAAGATATTGGCGTGTATTAAAAGAGGCATGGACTCAAGGGACAGTAATGCAATATTGCAATTATAAAAAGCATTGGTGCGACCTTATTTGGAATATGTAGTTCAGTTCTGGGCTCCAGTTTATTGAAAGGATGAAATGGAGCTGGAGAAAGTACAAAGATGAGCAACCAAACTTATACGGTTGATGGAGCATTTTAATTATGAGAAGTTACTGACCTGAAAAACCGATGTCATATCGCAAGACTCATTAATGGGTTGAATGTGATTTCAAATTATACATGTTTTGCAATAGGTAACCTTTTACTTATCTCCACCAAGTATATGATATTTACATGACTGTTGATAAAACCCCATGTAGTCCTGATGACACCCGATGGTGGTAAAATATGTTGGAGGATTTTGCTATTGCTTCCTTAAAATCTTCATACCAGTCCCCTTCAATGTGGCAAACTGCAGTTACCACAATGATATTTTGATAGCAGCTCTATCAAGCTGTGACCTGAAGGCGATTCATTTGGTGGTTACACTTTAATAATCTCAATGACATACTTAGAGGGACGACAGAGTTTAGGCATTTTTAACTTTGTCAGGGTAATTTAGGATAGCTCTTTTAGAATAAGATAAATAAAAGTAAATTTTTATCAATGGTCATGTAGACATCATGTTATTGGTGGAAAAAGGTTGAAGGTTGCCTGTGGCAAAACATTTATAATTTTATTATGTACACCCTACTACCATTGGAGGTCCCGATTTTAGTTTTTTGGAATGTGATTCAAGGGATACTACTTCCAACAGGTGGCGCTAGAGTCCTAGGGTGACATGGTATAATCAGGGCAGCCCTCAGTTTTTCTGGTGTGGCATTGTGTGGGAAAAAACTGTTTGTACGGGCCCCATGTTTCAAAAGATGTTTGAACAGCGGTACGGTAAAACGTGGCGCATAATGCGCTAAACACGGCGCTTTTGAATGAAGATATGTGCCAAATATATGCTATGCTATGTTATGTTATGTTATTCAAGGCATACCATTCACCAGATTTAGGAACCCACATACGACAGGTTCAAATATACGGTCTCATTCTACACTCTATATTGATTTAGATCTAGCATGTCGGCGCCAAGTTTCATTTCATACAAGTCGTCACTAGTAGTGTTGAGCGATTATTATCGACAAAGTTGAAATCTGCACAGTTTTTATGGTGATCGGATTTTTTAGATCATGCGATAAATTAGGTTTCAAATCTGTGCATCATCTATTAAGATCGCGCCATTTTCGGCGCTACCTGTCCATTTTTACGGCCGCAAAATCAGCTTACAGAATAGAGGCAGGATGAGATGTTGTGCGACGTCATGACTGGGATGTGTATGGTTGCGATGGCTGGAAAAATCACATGACCGTTCGTTTTACATAGAACAGCGTTTCCTGTTCAGCCCTCATTGTCCCTCCAGAGTCTCAAGAGCAGAAAGGACGTGCGCTCTGCTTGTGTCCAAACAGCTCAGCGAAATTATTATATTTCTTCACCGACGAGAAACCTCTACTATTAGCTGTTATCCTTACAATTTTATTTAGATTATAGATTGACATATTTTATATAGTTTTAGGTAAGAGAATTTTTAACAGGATCATCTGACTGCTGAAAAGTCACGGGAGGAGCAATCGGTGGGACTTTTGCTTCCAGATTTGTTTGCTAAGAGCCGCCTTGCAGTTAAATTTGAATCCAGCAATTGGTGTAGTTACCACAGGTAATTGATAGGTGCCAAAAAATACCTTATGTTATCCGAGATACATTACATGATACGTGTTTTTTGACTTTGGTGGCACTACAGCTTTGTTCATTTGAGCACCTTTCGCACTTAAATGTGAATACTGCAATTTTTTAGTCACCACAGTGAATGATAGGTGCCAAAAATACCTTTTTAGTATCCGATCTACATTGCAGAATACGTGTTTTTTTCACTTTGGCGCAGGCCAGCTTTGTTTTATAGATCTACTTTGCAGTTAAATGTTGAATAAAGCAATTTTGTAGTCACCACTAGGTGAAATTGGATAGGTGCCAAAAATACCCTTTTATTATCCGAATACCGAGATACAGACAGGTGTTTTTTTTTTCACTTTTGCCGAGTCCCAATTTGTTGATCAGAGCCACCTTTGCTTGCAGTTTAAATTTGAATCCAGCAAATTGTGTAGTTGGTAGTTACCACAGGTGGAATTGATATGTGCCAGCAAAACATACCTCATTATTATCCGAATACATTTCAGATACCGTGTTTTTTCCACTTTGGCGCCGGCCAGCTTTGGTTGACTTGATAGATCATACTTGCAGTTATATTTGAATCATCAATTTTTTGTTTGATTTGAGGGATTTGAGAATAGCTTTCGTGTGATTTGCCGTCTTTTAATAAGAGACTTTCCAAAACTCTTCCATACCTTCTCAAATTTGTATATTTTCTGAACATGGAGCGAAATTCAGTGGTAAGCGAGCAAAGAGGGGTGTAGGACAACTGAGGTAGAGGTACGAGAGAAGGTGTCCTCCAAGTGCTGGCGACAACACGCATGCCAGCGGATCATCAGTTGCAGGACCGTCGGCCTGTCAAACGCTGGGGATCAGGGGCTCTTGAATCTCAGTAACGAATCACGTCGCCAATTACTGTCCTTCATGGTTAATGCAACCTGCATCACAGCAGTCTTACCTCCTCGTCCTCCCATCAGACCCACAAAAGTCGTCAATCAGCATCACCACAATCCCGTCCCAACATGACAGCAGCCCAAATGTTCAACTCTGTACCCACCAGACTGTGGATAATCCATCTTTTCTGAAGACACTCATTATGACAAAAATGCGGTTGGGGTCAGAAGGCATGTTAAAAAGATCAAAGAGGCCTAAGAGAATGATATTTCCTCTGCTCCTGACGCCCAGTTACTGATCCATCAGGAGGAGGGAGAAGGAAGGCCGGTCAATCGGCAAAAAATCCCCGTTGGTCGGCAACGCCTTGCAGTCCCTCTTGCTGTAGCCCCCGCAGCTCCTGGATGCAGAATGTCAGGACGACGAAGTCACCTGTTGTTGATGAGAGATGATGACGACATTGCGTGATTCAAGCGTGGTCCTTTTGAGCAGAATTTGCTTGCGACAGCGGTTTTCATATCACTGGACCGATGAGGAAGACGAGTGGGGTAGTGTCAGCACGGGTTCCGCCTCAAAAAGGAAGAGGGCGGTCGCAGAAGTCCGCTGACTTATGATTCCGCCAGCCACGGTCAGCGCAAACCCCGCTCCCTCGCTTATCGCCGATCAAAAAGGATCCAGGACCTCTCAACGCCTGGGCCTTCTTTGAACCAAGCCTCTGGATTCACCCGCGCCACGATGTCTTATGCCACCTTTGCCGTAAACGCAAAATTTAGAGGCAAGAAACCTTAGGGTGGTTAACCAACAACCAACAGGTTAGTCACTGCAGGCACGAATGCATGAATTGAAATGGAGGCCAACACCTTGAGCCCAAAAAAGGCCAGACCGACGCCGGCCTCCAATCAACTGTCCACCACTACCCCTCTGTCTCCGCCTCCTCCGCCACCACCAACGTTACTCAGCTGCCCATGTCTCCAGAGACATATCCAAGGGGATCAGCACCTCCGCTTCAGCTCCACCGTCGCCCGAGTTATCCACCAGCACCAACAGAGACCATCCTACCACCGTCTCCTTTTCCTGCATTTGACGTCTCCTGCACGCCGTCAGACGGCCAGTCTATAGCAGCCAATCCATCTGTCACTCCAAGGTTTGGGAGATAAAGAAACACTTTAAACACCCAAACCATCCCAAAGGCAAAAGCCTGAATGTCGGCATTGCCAGGCTTTTGGCCATGGGAAATGTGCCTTTTCCGTCTGGTGCGGAGCGCGCCCACCCACAGATGGGTTTCTGCCACGTCATTGGCCCATTGCCTGCCCCCAATACCAGGATACCCAGGCATTTTCTTTGCCAGAAAAGCCGTCCTTGCCCTGGCCAGCCAAATAACCCCGGTGTCATCTAAAATTTTCAAGCGCGTTGTCTGCATCTGTGGCCTGAAAAAGTCCAATCTGACCACCGACACATGGACTAGTAACACTTCAAAGGCCGCTATATCTCCTGTGACAGCTCACTGGGTGAGCTGGGTGGATACCCTCGGGGCGGGGTGACGGTGGCTCTAGGCTTCGTGCACGCTCTTTCAAAAACCCAGGGATTGCAGGATTCCTTTCCCCCAAGGTTCCTCTAGGAGCATCCCCCCAATGTGCCCAGAAAACCAGGCCGTGTTGAAATTAATCTGTCTTGGAGACCGACCACAACACAGGTCAGGAGCTGTCGACGGTGCTCTCCGCAACTGAGACTAAGCGCTGGCTGGGGTGACAAGAACCTTCGCCACGGCAAGTGGTGTGGCGATAATGGGACGAAATCATGCTGGCCGCCCTTAAGATCGGTAAGGCTTGGAAGCACATCCCTGCTGGCACCATGTCATGAACCATCTCGTCGAATCCCGACAATATCTAAAGAGCTCGACGGGTTCTGGACTGCCTGCTGTGGAAGGCTCTTCGAAGTCTAAGTCGCACTTCCGCCGTTCGCAACCCTGCTTTCGTCCCACCTGGGCTCGCGTAGCCAAGCTGTCAGCTCGTCCGTCCTCCGACAACCGTCTCATTGTTGACGTGCAACACGCTGGAATTCACCCTCCACATGCTCCAGCGATTGTGGCGCAGCGCAATGCCATTACGCGCAGTACGAAGTGACACAGGCCTGACAAGCAGCGTTCGGTAGAGACCTTCCGATGGTGTAAGAAATCCCATAGTCTGATAGAATCATTTCGTTCAACATCGCCTCACCTACGAGAGTCACCAGGAAGAGTGGAGACGGCATGCCGTGTTGAAAGAATAGCCAAAAGGCCGGATATGTCCTTGCACATCCACCGAACGGACCTCCAACAGCCATAAATGGAACTTGGTCCTCCCCCCCCACCCACAAATACCGAAGGCTTCCCCACACCCCTGCCCCCCATACTCACAACGACTCATGAGTCACTCTATGGATGATAACAACACGACCACTCTACGCGACAGCAACCGCGGTAGTCTCTGTAAAACTATCGTGTCTGCATGGTGACACGGACATGTGTAATCAACCCAACGACAACCTAGGTACGCCGGGTATGCCAGCCCGACGGAGGAGGAGACGGTACACAGTTGAACAGATCGGTGATACTCACGGAGCCAAACCCAACTTCCGCTGAGTGCCGAGGTCTGTCACAAAAATTACCACAAGGGCCCTACAGTTTTCAACGAAACGGGGGGGACGCCCGCCATCACCCCATTCTCTCCCACAAGGGGCTGGCGACAGTCTACATAAGGCATGAGGCATACGGGGTACCCGAGCTAAGTGCTACATGGTCGGCTCATAGAACCAAGTCTCTCTAGACCAAGGAGCGGTAGCATCATCACAGTCAAGGAACGAGTAGTAGTGATACGCTGTGCCCAAGGAGGCAGCGGAGAGATGAATAGGAGCGAGTGCATGTATTTGCACAAGGATGACATCACCTGTACCGTCGATCTGTTCTACACCAAGGGCGACGTCCCATCGTGTAGCCTTGGAAAGAGTTGGCGCGATTGAGGCTGAGGAGGAAGATGAAGGAATATCAGTTTTGCTAGTGCCCCTCGACCCAGAGGCTTGGGAAATCAAGGCTTCATCTCTCACATGAGTGCTTTGGATGCTCCATTTCCTCCAACATGATCTCAGCATAAGCCATCAAAATGAACACAGTTAACTGGGTGGCACCGCTCCATGAACCCCGTACAAAAAAACAAAACTCACACTTTCCTTCCACCCACCCCAAATAGCAGAGTAAAATCAGGAAATGGAGACCTTGCTTATTGATCAACTGGAGACATCTGTCTTGCCGCTCTGCTTCACGTTCCCCAAATGTCACGGTGGGACACAACATCAGCTACGTGATCAGCATAGAGTGCCAAGTAGGCGTAGCGCAGCAGCAGGCAAGGTTGGCAGAAGCCTAATGGGTGACCTCACAATCTTATTTACCACCCGTCACCAACGCTGCAATGCCACGGGCACACATCAATCCCAACACACATATAATCAGCATGATCGGAAAGATCAAACATCTGAGAGAGGACGAGCTCTCGAGAACCATCCCTCACATATCCATAACCAACTCTACACCTATCTGCGTCTCAACACCGATGCTTATTGTATTGTTTTTCTCACGTAGACCCACATACAAGATCTTTCTCGCTCGACGTAATCCAAATGGTAACGAAATGAGGCCGCCGCCATGGCTGGGCTCCGTCACCCA
Source organism: Phyllomedusa bahiana (assembly GCA_025379985.1). Lineage (NCBI taxonomy): Eukaryota > Metazoa > Chordata > Amphibia > Anura > Hylidae > Phyllomedusa > Phyllomedusa bahiana. Next base: position 41,703 of record JAODAL010012469.1, on the reverse strand, counting down.
TAGAGGTGTTGTCCTGCCCAGCAGCCAGCGTCATATCGAGCGGCCTTCAGCACAGCTGGAGGAGTCATTACAGACTAACTCATCCGCTTTCCACAGATAATGTGGATCGTTGACTTTCACAAGATGAATCAGGGCATGGAATCTCTGATGATTGTTGTTGGCCCCAATTGCCGAGTCACCGATTAGTTGCCGGCTACTTCACATTCCTTTTCAAACAGGAAAAATGTCCTGCTTGAAAATGTTTTTTAAAATGATAATATTCTTATCTTACTGCAATTTTTATTTCTCTTTTCCCAACAGTTTATTTTGCTGGTTTTTGCTGTGATGAGACGTAAAAGACAGCAAGGTTTATGACCACACCGGTATTCCTCATTTACCTCAACTTTTATCTTAAGAAGTTGTTTCTCAGTGTCATCTGCGGTATATGTGAAGCGACTCGCGTCAGTTGCTGAGAGATACAGCTATAATTATGGTCCTAGGAACAGAATGTGGCTCCTAATGGCATTTCTCCCATCACCAATTCCTAAAATAGTGGCTGAGGAAGTCATATTTTATAATTTTTTGGGTCATGTAGCTGTGAGATACAGCCATAATCAAGTTCCTTTGGAACCGAAAAGTGGCTTCTAATGGCATTTCATTCTCCCTCACAATTTTTTTACATGTCTGAGAAGTCATTTTTATACACATTTTTTGGGTCATCTGCTTGAAATGCAGCAATACTACAGGTCCTATTGATAAAAAAAAATGTTGCTTCTAACAGACATTTGTTCTTCGACAATTGTCCAAAGTGGCTCAAGGGTCATGCTTTGAATTTTGGGGCATTTTTGCTTTTGAAAATGCAGCTATTACTACAGGTTCCCCTATTATAAAAAAATGTTGGTTTCTTCTAACAGACATTTGTTCTTTCACAATTGTCCAAAGTGCTCAAGGGTCATCGCTATTGAATTTTGGGGGCATTTTGCTTTGAAATGCAGCTATACTACAGGTCCTATTATAAAAATGTTTTTGTTTACTAACAGACATTTGTTCTTCACAATTGTCCAAAGAGGCTCAAGGGTCCCATGCTTTGAATTTTGGGGCGGTCATTTTTGCTTTGAAATGCAGCTAATACACAGGTCCTATTATAAAAAAAATGTTGTTTCTAACAGCATTTGCGTTCCTTCACAATTGTCAAGAGTGGCTCAAGGGGTGATGTGGCTGTCAGAAACAGGAATAGGTAGGAACACTGTTAAAATGGACACATATTGCAAAATGACCTTGGTTTTTGCAAGATCTTTAACATGCTATCATCCTGTATGAACAACCCATTTAATACAATTAAGAAAAAGAAAAACAAAGACGTTGTGGATTCCATCTCTGTCCTATTTTAAAAATGTGTTTTCTAAATTAAACCTACTAAAAAACTTGCATGACAAATAGCGCCTGGTAAAAAAATTCCTCTGAATTGGTATAACAAACGGAGGTACACGGAAAACTTGACCAGATGTAGATATTCAGCGAGGACATGGAGTATGGAGCACGGACAGAGAACAAAGTACAGAACAATTTCCTCCATCAACGTTGAGTAAAAATGTAGAAAAAGAATGCCCAAGAAAAAGGGCACCTGGGTGGAACAGGAGCGTTAACCACCATTATTTCCAAGTGAAGCTCAAGTTGGTCCGCACTCATACTAGGGCAAGCGCACCCAGGTCTTGACTGTGTACCTGAGGAAGGCTGGAGTTCCCTCACGACTTCCGCTCCGACACTCTGCTTCAGCACGACAGTTTTCGTGCTGCTTCAACAGGGCATTTTAACCTGCGTGTTAATAGATGACAGACTGCCCAGCCTGGGCTCTCACCGCTCACCCACTTTAACGATTCGGCCCCTGGGTCATGCTGTGGCACAGGACAGGTATAGTCAATTCCAGTTCAACTAAAATGGTGGTTTGAAAGACTCCTTTTTCCGGCACTTTTTAATCTTGGGGGTTCAGACAGGTTTAATGGTCATACTGTGGCCCCAGGACAGGGAACAGTATATGTCCAGTTCAACTAAAATGGTGGTTGAAAGACTCCCTATTCCGCCTTTTTTTAATCTGGGGGTCAGACAGGCTTTAAATGGTCCCATACTGCGGTCCAGACAGGTATAGTCAATGATCTCCAGTTCAACTAAAATGGTGGTTTGAAAGACTTCCTTTTTCCCGGCACTCCCTTTTTAATCTGTGGGTACAGACAGTTTTAAGGGTCATGCTGCGGTCCATGACAGGGTTTGTCAAATGTCCCAGTTCACAACTAAAATGGTGGTTGGAAAGACTCCCTTTTTCCGGCACTTTTTAATCTGCGGGTCAGACAGTTTAAAAAAAAATAAAAATGGTTTCCCCCCCCCCCATACTCGGTCCCAGGACTAGTTCTTAGTCAATTCCATTCAACTAAAATGGTGGTTGAAAGATATGTCATCCTTTTTCCCGCAATTTTTAATCTGGGGCAGACAGGTTTAAATGGTCACACTGTGGCCCAGGACATGGACAGTATACCTGTCCAGTTTCAACTAAAATGGTGGTTGAAAGACCCCTATTCCGGCAACTTTTTAATCTGGGGGACAGACAGGTTTAATGGTCCATACTGGTCTGTCCAGACATGTAAGTCCAATGTCCAGTTCAACTAAAATGGTGGTTAAAGACTGCCTTTTTCCGGCACTTTTTAATCTGTGGGTCAGACAGGTTTAAAAGGGTCATGCGGCGTTCCAGACAGGGTTTGTCAATGGCTCCAGTTCAACTAAAATGGTGGTTGAAAAGACTCTTTTTCCGGCACTTTTTAATCTGCTGGGGTCAAGACAGGTTTAATGGTCATACTGCGGTCCAGGACAGTTTCTAGTCAATGTCCATTCAGACTAAAATGGTGGCTTGAAAGAGCTCCTTTTCCGGCAATTTTTAATCTTGGGGTCAGACAGCGGTTTAATGGACCTACTGTGGCCCATACATGGACAGTATATGGGTCCAGTTCCAACTACAAAATGGTGGTTGAAAGACAACCATTTTATTCGGCACTTTTTACTGGGGGTCATACCAGGTTTAATGTGTCATCACATGCGTCCAGGACAGTTCTTAAGTCAAATGTCCAGGATTCACGAAAATGGTGGTTGAAGACTCCTTTTTTTTCCCGGCACTTTTTTAATCTGTGGGTCAGACAGGTTTTTAAGGGTTCATGCTGCGGTCCAGGACAGGGTTTTGTCACTGTCCAGTTCAATCTAAAATGGTGGTTAAAGATTAACTTTCTTCCGGCAACTTTTTAATCTGGGTCATGCAGGGTTTGGGGCTCATGCGCGTTCCAGGACAGGATATTCAATGTCCCAGTTCAAGTAAAATGATGGTTCAACAGGCACTTTTTAATTTGTGGGTGATTACAGGTTTTAATGATCATGCTGTGGTGCAAGACAGGGGATAGTGAATGGTGTGTGATTTTTTTCTGTTGGCTTTTATAACCTAAGAGTGTTGGCCTAAGACAGCAAACACGTATCCATTAGACTGTTGTGGAGTTAATCCCAGCTTTCTCCAGCCCTGTTTGGGTGTAAAGATGAAGGTGTTGTTGCTCTCCGCCATAGACTTTAATATCGACCTGCTCACTATCAAAAAACCTTATCGATGGTGGCCGACTATCGACTATCGCCCGATGTCGATAGCCAACGTAATCGCTCAACACTAGTCACTAGTTCTCTTCCCTAGAACTTTTTTAAATGATAAATGCTGTGACACAAGAGGACAAAGCCACATATTAGGAACATTTGTGATTGTGACAGATGTAAATAAGCATAGATTTTATTCCTACACTGTATTTATGTGTTTGGTAGATAGTTAACAAATGCTCTTTACTAGCCCTAAAATTAAATTGTAAATAATTATACTGGCTCCTATAAGTGTTGAATAGGCTTTGATAAAAACTGTACTGCAGAGGTGTTCCTTAGCAGAATGATTGCAGTTTTTGATATTGATAGTCACTATTTTACTATCACTACTAGAAGGCTGATATGATTGGTGTAAAAGAAGACACAGTGATGTAAAAAAGGAAGACAGATACAGTATGGAGAATGTTTGGAATAAAAGTGTAAACTGAACATGGCTTCAAACTGAATACAATTGGTAAAAGAAAAACAAATCTATTCTGTGATTTCCACCTACATACTAGGAGGCCTGCTATGTTTATAATTAAAGAGAATTCTGCTATGTTATGCATTTAAGGAGACATGTATGAACCTGGAGCTGACTCGCCAGTTCTACCTCTGTTTTTAATAGTGTACATTCTGACAGTATGTATGAAAGTGCTTCACAGCACTTTATAAATGTGTCCTGTTCTATGCCAAAAGTAGTCTCAGCCATGCCACTTTGAAACTGTTATGGATTTATATTACAGTTTTGCGCCAAACTTTGGCGTATTTTTGCCGCATTGTATGACTCTGGGGCAACACGTTCTCGCATCAGCATCAACAGGGCTACAACATTTGGTTTAGCTCAAAGGACGGCAAAAAATGGCACTGCCCCATTCATATATGTTGCTCTTAGGGTATGATCACATGGGGCAGATGCGCTGCAGATTTTCCATAAAAAATTTATTTTTCTGTAAATGAACACAACAAAATCCACAGCAGATATAGTTGCAGACATATTGTGGACTTTTCTTAAAATTTTTCTATATTGGTTTTAATGGTAAAAGGCAAAATATGCACTAAAATCTGTAGATAAACATTCCCTGCAGATTTAGCATTCTGCCACTGAAGTCAATGTAGAAAAACTGCAGTCCATGACAAAATCCACACCACCTGGTGCAGATTTGTGGGTACAGATTTACATAAAAAATCTGGGGATTTTATTCTGTGGATTTGCTGCAGGAGAGTGGCCCTGTGTGAACATATACTAAGGGCTTCATGTATGAAACCGTCAAGGTCTAAGACTTTCTTTGTTTTATAGTAACCAAGCAGAGCTCCCTTTTAATTTTATATGGGAAACAAAGAAAGTCTAAGACCTAGACAGTTTTCCATATGTACCCCGATGTCTTTTTTTTTTTTACACTAGAACAGTCTGTCTTTTTAATAGCAGAGTAAAAACTTCAAAGTTTAACTTACAGTAAATTATTGGATGATGGGGGAGAAAAGTTTTAAACCTCTAAGCACAGTTAATACTTTGGAACTCATGAGGCATGATAAGAGGTTTAACTGGAGCCCTATTATACTTATAGGAGATAATTTAAGTTTTATTGCTAATTTTTGATGTTACAGACTATTTTAAGCTGGTAAAGTTTCTAAATGCCTGCCAAATATACATTATAAAGGATGTGGCTGACCTCAGAGATGCATGCATGGTCTACACAGCAACATTATAGGCGACATGTAGGATTTTTGGTGCCCAGGCGCCATTTTTCTTTGCGTACATTAGTAGTCATGGGCACTTTGTAATGCACCTAATACTGGATTGTGCCCGACTAAAAATATAATAAAGAGGGCTGCACAAGTTTTCGAGCTGAAAAGACGCTCGACTCCTGGCGCAGCCCTGTATATACATGTTGCCCTATGTCCCTATGCCTCATCAGGAGGAAATAGGCTATACTCTAGTACACAACAATGCGGCTTGCAATCTGGAATAAATATGTTTTTTGAGCACTTTATAGATATGAACGTTGGTAGACAAGTGGCATCAAAACTAGAATTAGCATCTATTTGTGTTTGGTTCCTAAGCCTACTTGGCAATCTCCTTAAAAAACAAAGAAAAAAACAACTTATTTTATTTGTAATAAAGGCTTTTTTATGTTTGTATGAAAAATCTTTCAAGGCTTTTTAATCTGCTTCTGCAATAAAACAAAAAATCAAAAGGTTAATTTTGAATAGATGTAAGAGGTTATTACAGTGTACAGTACACTGTTCTTTCTAGAATGTCCTTTATTTGCAGAGCAGGAAAATGAGTAAAATATTCTACATTAGGAAGCATGTACATAAATAAAATGCTAAAGCTACATACATATTGTAAATACATTGACATAACAAAAATACAAATTGACATTCCTTTTTCATAACTGTGGTTTTTTTTGTTCTTGCCAAAGGAAAAATACTGTTCAAAACAAAATAGCATCCAAGTCTAAGATTATAAGATGTAATGCACTGAAGATACAGAAATTTACAGAAAACAGATCACACATTCAACAAGAAAAATAAAGGATGAAAAGAGCAATAAGAAGATTACAAAAATATAAATAAATTTGATAGAAAAGAGAAAAAAGTAGTAAGAGAAAGCCATATAAAACAAAATAGGAATAGTGATACATTACAGTGAAAACACAAAACAATGGGATCATAGATATTTGTTTTCACACATATCTCATTATTCCCAGCTTCAAGAGTGATTTGCCAAGAATATAACATTTAACCTCTCATGAGATATTTATATAAAACAGTATTGTTCTGTATTATTCTCTGCACAACAGAACGGGGCCAACAGTAGTGTCTATGTGAATTGGTCTGTTCCAACTGCAACCACCACTGTAATAGCTTTATTTTGGGTTCTGTCATGATTACTTAACCCCAATGCCTCCATATTTCTACAAATGGGACTGTGTTATCTTTGTATGTTATTTCTATAAAACAGTATCTAAATAAGTATATGCTAGCACAAAGATAGCTCGCCTTTTACCAGAGTAACCCTTAGGCTCAGTTCACACTTCACTTGGCAAAGCCTCCTAACATATAAACCACATATATTCCAGAAGTGAACAGTTCTGAGCAGTGATGACAGTTAATGGCATTTAACTGGTGCATCCAGTCAGTGGCTACAGTGCTCATGTGCCAACCACTGGCAGCCAGAAGTTAATAGAAAAGCAGGGCTGACCACCAGCAACGTCAACATGTTACATTTATTTTAACCCTTTAATGCTCCATGATGTTCCTGTACATCATGGTGCAAAGCCCTTTAAAGCACCATGACAGCCAGGAACATCATGAAGATTGTGCGGGCACAGGAGCTGCAGAATCCCAGTGGTGATTGACAGCCGAACTCCTGCATTTGCCATCGGGAGTGGAGATGACTCTGTTCCCGGCGGTTTAACCCCTTAGCTGCCACTAATAGTGATTGCAGCAGTTAAGGAGTATGACAGAGGGAGAAAGCTCCCTCTGTTCTCCATCGGAACCCCAGGAACTAAATTGTGAGGTTCCAGTGGTTGCCATGACAACCCGAGGGTCATACAATGACCTATGGGTTGTCTATGATGTCATCCTGCCTGGCTCTGCCCAGATGCAGAGTCTGACAGGATAATTGACAGTTGGCATAATACATTTGCAGCATAGACATGCTGCAATGTATTATACCATAGTTATACCAGTGATGTAATGATCGCTGAGTATAGTCCCAGAGTGGGACAAGTGAAAAAATAAAAAATAAATAAAAAGTAAAAGTGTAAAAAAAATCTAAAAATAAAAAATACATTAAAACATACACCAAAATAAAAAATTGCACATATTTGGTATCGCTGCATGCGTAATGACCTATCCTATCTGCCATAAAAAAACAAAGGCAGAATTGTAATTTTTGCTTATCCTGTTGCACATAAAATGGAATAAAGAGGGATTAAAAAGTCATATAAAATGCTAAAAATGAAAACGTCAGTTTGTCCCATAAATAAAAAGACCTTAAACAACTCTGTACATGGAAAAATTAAAAAGTTATGGCTATCAGAAAAGAGCGATACATAAATATTGTTTTATACAATAAAAACATGCTTTTTTAAACTGCTAAAACATTTAAACAATATATAAATTGGGTATCGCCACAATTGTATCATCCAATAGAGTAAAACTAACATATCACTTGTACTACATGGTGAGCACTCTAAAAAATAAAAATTTTGCAGGCAAATTTTATAGGATTGCTGTATTTTCTTCACACTGCCTTCCAAAAACAGATTCAAAGACGATCAAAAAGTCATATGTCCCCCAAAAATTATACCAATTAAAACGTCAACTCAAGCCGGGAAAAACAAAACCATACACAGCTCTGTACACAGAAAAAAAAAAAAAGTTATAGCTCTCAGACTATGGAGATGCAAAAACGTGTTTACTTTTCGAAATAAAAGTGTTTTTATTGTGCAAAAGCAGTAAAACATTAAAAATATACAAACTGGGTATCACTGTAATCGTCTTCTCATTCTGAGTAAAGCTATCATGTCATTTATACCACATGGCGACCACTGTAAAACAAAAAAATAAAAAAATACAACCAAGGTTGTTGTATTTTGTTCATTCTGTTTCACAAAAACCTACATAAAAAGAGATCAAAGTGTCATATGCACCCCATAATAGTAGCAATGAAAACATCAACTCATCCCACAAAAAACAAGCCCATAATCAGTTCTATATACAGAAAAATAAAAAAAGTCGTGACTATCAAGCTGTGACAACATAAAAACTTAGGGGGACATGTCTGAAAATTGTCTTGGTCTAAGACTTTTCTAGTTGCCCATAGCAACCAACCAGCGTTCCCCTTTCATTTCATATAGAGCTCTGAAAAAAATGAAAGGGGCGCTCTGATTGGTTGCTATGGGCAACAAGAAAAGTCTTAGACCAAGGCAGTTTTCAGACATGTCCCCCTTAATTTTTTACAACCCATTTCTATTGTGTAAAAGTAGCAAAACATAAAAAGCTGTGTAAAATTTATATCATTGTACCACCCAGCATAGTAAAGTAATCGTATCATTTATACCGCACTGTGAATGCTGTAAAAATGAAATCCAAAAGACAGGAACTGATTTTTTTTTTTTTTCATGGCCTTGAGCTAAAAAAAATTGTGGAACACCTGTGCACCAAAATTGCACAATACACGCCTAGATGAGATCCCTAAGGGGTGTTGAATCCAAAATTGAGTGACTTCTGGAAGGTTTCACCTGTTCTGGTACTTTGTGGGCTATGTAAATTCAACATGGCCCCACCAAAATCTGCATTCCAAAAGCCAAATAGTGCCTCCCTTGTATGTCCGCCTTGTGCCCAAACAGCAGTTTACACCCACATACAGGGCATTGTCGAACTTGGAAGAAATAGTGTAATAAACTTTGCGGTGCTTTTTTTCCAGGATTCCATGTAAAAATTACACATTTTCAGCTGAAACTGCAGGTTATTGGAAAAAAAAAATTAATTTGTTATTTTCACCACCTAATGTTAAAAAATTTGGCTAACACCTGTGGTTTCGATATTCTCACTGCACCCCTGGATATATTTCTTAAGGGGTGTAGTTTTTCAAATCAGGTCTTTTTAGGGGTGTTTATTAAGGTTTAGTAGCTTAAGGTGTCCGCAAACCTGGAATTGTGCCTAAAATATATCCTAAAATGAGACTCCAAAATCCAGTAGATGCTCCTTCTACTCTGAGGCTTGAGGTTGAGTCAAATAGCGCAGCAGGGTTGTTATGGGATATCTCTAAAAATGGCAGAAACTGAGGAATCAATACTGAGTTGCATTTCCCTGTTATCATCTATCGTGTTCCAGTGAATAATGGATAATAATGTAAAATCTGTAAGAAAAGTGAGATTTTGAAATTTCACCTCTTCTTTGCTTTAATTTCTGTGAAACACCTAATGGGTTAACAAACTCTATAAGTGTTGCAGTTTCTTCGTTGGAGTCATTTATGGGGTTGTTAAACATAAAGGCCCTTCAAAGCCACATCAGAACTGGACTTGTCCTTAAATAAATCAGTGTTACAAATTTCTCGAAAACATTAAAGTTTTCTACAAAATTTAAGAGCCCCCTTATGTCCTAAACAATAAGATATTGTTTAAAAAATGATGCCAACATAAAGGAGATTTGTGGTAGATGTTTGTTATTTACTTATTTGTCTGGTATGACTATCTGTCTTACACGCAGAAATTTTTAAACTTTGAAAATGGCAAATTTTCATAATAGTTTGATATTTTTCACAAATAAACAAGGATTGTTTCGACAAAAATTAATTGCTAACATGTGTACAATGTATCACAAGAAAACAGTCTCAAATTCACATGAATAGGTAAAACCATTAAAAAGTTGTTCTCCAATAAAGTAACACATGTCAGATTTGAAAGAAGGGCTTGTTCCTTAAGTCCAAAACAGCCTTAGACCTTAAAGGGTTAAAGAAATGGATTGGAAAACCCTTTGAATGCACAGACAGGGAAATAAATCCATTTAGTGGAAGCTGTAAAAACACACATTGAAGAATGCACTGGGTCACACAAATTCATGAATTCATCTTAAATTAAATGAGAGTACAAAATCTAAAATGAGTTTTAGCCCCAAAAATTCCAAGCATCTAACTGCCAATCAAATATTTCATATAATGCTTAAGCCAAAGTTAGTACCAACTACAAGCCAAGAAGATGTCTTGAATGTCGCTGTTCAGCACACCTAAAGTGCCGTGAAAAAGCATTTGCCCACTTCCTTATTTCCTAATCTTTTGGATGTTTGTCACACTTAAATGTTTCAGATCAACAAACAAATTTAAATATTAGACAAACATAACACAAGTAAAAACAAAGTGCAGTTTTTTAAATGAAGGTCTTTATTTTTAAGGGAAAAAGTAATCAAAACGTAGAGGGCCCTGTGTGTAAAAGTAATTTCCCCCTAAACCGAATAACTGGTTGGGCTCTTAACAATCACAACAGCAATCAAGCATTTGTGATAAATGCCAATGAGTCTTTTACAACGCTTTGGAGGAATTTTGGCCCACACAGAAATGTTCTAATTCACACACATTGGAGGGTTTCCGAGCATGAACCGCTTTTTTAAGGTCATGCCAAAGCATCTCAATTGGATTAAGGTTAGGACTTTGACTACGCCAATCCAAAGTCTACATTTTGTTTTTCTTAAGCCATTCAGAAGTGGACTTAGTGTGTTTTAGCAGAATTAGTGGTTCCATTCATCGCAGCAACTCCTTCAGGTCTTGAAGCAGCAGAACAGCTCCAGACCATCACACTACCACCACCATGTTTTACTGTTGGTATGATGTGCCTTTTCTGAAATGCTATATTGCTTCTATGCCAGATGTAATGGGACTTACACCTTCCAAAAAGTTCAACTTTTGTCTCTTCCATCCACAGAACCTTCTTTCAAAAGTTGTTTTCTGACAAAACTAAGACAAGCCTTTATGTTCTTTTTGCTCAGAAGGGGTTTTTGGCTTAGAACTCTCCCTAGAAGGCCATTTTTGCAGTCTCTTTCGTATGGTGGAGTCATGATCACTGACCTTAACTGAGGCAAGTGAGGCCTGCAGTTCTTTGGAAGTTGTTGTGGGGTGTTTTGTGACCTCTTGAATGAGTCGTTACTGAGCTCTTGGGGTAATTTTGGACTCCTGGGAAGGTTCACCACAGTTCCATGTTTTCTCCATCTGTGGATAATGATCTCACTGTGGTTCTCTTGAGTCATAAAGCTTTAGAGATGGCTTTATAACATTTTCAGACCAATAGATCTCAATTACTTTGTTTCTCATTTGTTCCTGAAATTCTTTGGCTCTCCCCATGATGTCTAGCTCCTGATGATCTTTTGGTCTACTTAATTTTGCCAGACAGGTCCTATTTAAGTGCTTCCTCGATTAAGAACAGGTGTGGCATTAATCAGGCCTGGGTGAGGCTAGGGAACTTGAACGCAGCTTCCCAAAGATGTGAGAAAACAGTTAATTTCTGTTTTAAGGGGGGGGGCAATTACTTTTTCCAACAAGGCTCTGTAGGTTTTGATTACTTTTTCCCTTAGTAATAAAGACAGTATGTTATCTGTAACCTCTAAGCTTAGAGTGTCTCCACAGAGTAAAGCCACTTCTGCATTTAAAGCACTGTTTGTGCAATAATTGCTTTTTATCGCCTAAGCAAGATGGTTAACACCAGGGGTAACATGTATGAAACTTGCTGCAGAAACGGCAGTTCTAAATTGCTTTAAAGCAGTGTATAATGCAACAGTATGTATGAACCTGTCGTAATGCAGTTTATACATTTTGGGCACCATAGGTGGAATACAGGCTAATTTTGGCACGAAGCCTAAATGTGTCGCATTGTAAAAGGTTGGTATGCAATAAAAGACTCCACAGAATTCCTGATATAATAGAAAAAATCTGTCACTCACATCCAGAAAAATACAATAAGACGCACAGTTTATTATATTTCCATTAAAAACATGTTAAGAACATAGAAAAAAGCTACATGCCGTTTACGCATTTCAGGCCTCTACACAGGCCCTTAATCATAAATTTAAAATAATCATAATTTAAAAATAATCTAAAATTATGTAATAGCCCAAAATCGAAAATTATCTCATATAAAATTAATATTGAATTATATCATAGAAAATTAATATTAAACAAAATCTAAAATAATTTAATCAATACAGCATCTACCATAAATCCAGTTCTCAATCGTGTATGTGAGGGACCCTTGGTCCAAGATAGGATAACAGGGAAAGACAGATAATGTGAGACCCAACACTAGGCCCTCCAAAACGGTCCCTGCCTACTTGCTGGCCCGACCATAAGCGGTCGGCGACAACTGGATGATGGTCTCTTCACCGGTGAAGTAAAACACTGAACAAAACGAGACAGACAAACACAATAAAGAATAGTTGGGAACGGAAATAGGTCAAACCGGAGATAGCAAAATGGTACAGAGGCAATAGGCAAAAGACAGAAGTCATGAAGACAGGCAAAGAGGTCAGTGATACAAGCAGTGTAAACCAGTCAGAAATGATAGCTCAAGCTACAAGAGACTATCACAAGCAACATCCCAGAGAAAAAGTGGACTTAAGGGATGTCAGAGAACACAGGCTGGCAGAGAAGACAGATGAGTGGTGAAGGCAATTGTCAATCACCACTTAGGAAGACATGTATGAAAGGGTTTTTCACCTTTTTTCTGGCGTATAATGCACCTAACTGAGCCGGCTACGATGTCTAATGCGCCTAACGTATGTGGTAGGTACCGTGTTCGTAAGACTTGACACTTTGAAATGCGCCTAACAGGACGGGGTGTTCTGGGGGCATTCTAGGGGCATTATGGAGGTGTGTCGCACCACATTAGTAAGATTAGACACATACAGGGGCGTAACTACCGGGGTAGCAGACGCAGCAGCTGCCACGGGGCCCAGGCTCTCAGGGAGAACGGGCCCCGGGGTAACTGCTAACACGTCTGCAACCCCAGTAGTTCCGCTCCTGCACCCACCGGCAGTGAATATAACAGTTCACTGCGGTGGCCACGGAGCTGCGGGGCCCGGCTCTTCCTACCTCTGAATGCCTGGGCCCTCCGGCACAAGCGTTCAAAGGCAGGACTGTCCGCTGAGAAGAGCCTCCTGCGCTCCGCTCTGCTAAGCTGCCTGCCTAGCAGGCACCGGCGCACAGTGCTGATGTGGGCTGCGCAATTACATCATTTCATTGCGCAGCCCGCACCGAGCACAGTCTGGCCGGCCGGCTGCGCGGTCACATCGAGGGAGCGGTGAGTAAGGGATTTATTTATTTTTTCAACACCAAGACTGCCCTAAGCCACCTGCCTGCCTATATGAGCCCCTATAACCCACTGTAGGCCCCCTGCCTACCTATATGAGCCCCTTTAACCCACTATAAGCCCCCTGCCTACCTATATGAGCCCCTATAACCCACTATAAGCCCCCTACCTGCTTATATGAGCCCCTAAAACCCACTATAAGCTCCCTGCCTGCCTATATGAGCCCCTATAACCAGCTCTAAGCCCCCTGTCTGCCTATATGGGCCCCTATAACCTGCCCTAAGCCCCCTGCCTGAATAGATGGGCCCCTATAACCTGCCCTGAGCCCCCTGCATGCCTATATGGGCCCCTATAACCTCCCTAAGCCCCCTGCCTGCCTATATGAGCCCTTATAATCTGCACTAAGCCCTGCCGACCTATATGGGGCCCCTTTAGCATACCCTAAGCCTTGCCTGTCTATATGGGGCCCCCATAGACTAACCTAAGCCCTACCTACCTATATGGGGCCCCTATAGACTAGTCTAAGCCCTGCCTGTCATATATATATATATATATATATATATATATATATATATATATATAGCCCCTTTAGCTACCTAAACCCTACCTGCCTCTATGGCCCCTATACCCTGCCTGCCTATCTATTTGGGGCCTTATAGCTATCTAAACCTATAGCTATTCTAAGATAGTTGTGTCTAAATCTGCATGGACAAGTGGTGGCTGGGAGACGTCATCATGGTGGTCTGGACCTAATGCAGAACAAAAGGGAATGTCAACGACTCGCCAGAGGAATGTCACATGTGAGTCACAAGATGTAAGTGCACTGAAATCACTTATATGTCTGCAGTCTGTGTACCCTGGTATCTACAACTATATAGTGACTGTATGGGGGTAATAGAGCACCTGTGCACACTGATCACTGATACCACTATATGGTCACTATATGGTGGTACTATTGATCTTTGTAGAATGATCAGTAATAGTGTAGCGGTATTATCAGTCACTATGTGGTGGTAATTTGTGGTTGTGTTCTGGCTGTATAATCAGATCCTTATGTAGTAGCGTTATTGGTAATGTTGGTTTTGGTATAGTGGGATTTGTTTGGTAGCAGTATGATGGTGATATGAAGGGTGGGGTATTTGCCCCTTGTATTATCTAGAAACTGCATGTCCTTGCAATTGTTTGTGGTCGGGGAGGCAGGCAAGGGGGGGAGGGTAGAGAGCCCCATCCAAAAGTTTGCTATGGGGCCCAGGCTTCTCAAGTTACACCCCTGGACACCTATTTGAATGTGGTTCGGCAAAACTAGGCGCATTACTGCTCCGACTGGCAGACCTATTTCATTGTGGTCTGCCTGAGCCTGAGGAGTCGAAGTGAAGCTAGATTTGCTGTAAGGGGCAAAAATGTCCAAAATTTTTCAACTTACACCAGTACATTAATAAAAAGTAATTTATTATAATAATCAAACTATATAAAATTTAATGATTTAAATTTAATGAAAAATGTGATCATATAAAATTAATATAAAAATATATAATATCCCCAAAATATTGAAATATCTCCTATAAAATGTATTTAAAATTCATAGAATCTTTAACTAATTTTACATGAAATAACCCACTGATTATGTTGTTCAGATTTTTATATTTTACATTTTTACTACATTAAATCTGAAATTAATTTTTGCTGCTCACCCTTTTTTCTACATACAGCAAGAGCCAGCACAACACAGGTATTGCTGGGACCTGTGGTCCTCCAAGTAGAGTCAGTACCATAGTTTATATTCACTGACATGCTATTCTAATGATTTTTCTTTTATTTCCAGCCTTTATACATGTTAGGCGCATTACTTAAGTTCCAAAATGCACCTAACACATAGGCGAGACGCATTGAACTTTACACACTATTTATGAATGCACAAACACCCCGTTGATACATCAGGCACCTTATACACTGAAAATGAAACTCAACTATTCACTTCAACACGCATTCCTTCATACATGTCGTCCTTAGGCTATGTTTAGACGGCTTATTCACGCCGTAATTGCGGCGTGAGCGGGGGCTGCCGGCCCCATAGACATTCATTATCCACGGCGCGTATACTGCCGGGATAATTGACATGTCACTTTCGAAATACGGCAAGCGGGGAGAGGAGACAGAATCCATAGTTCTCTATGAGAACTGTGG
This sequence comes from Phyllomedusa bahiana, assembly GCA_025379985.1. NCBI lineage: Eukaryota > Metazoa > Chordata > Amphibia > Anura > Hylidae > Phyllomedusa > Phyllomedusa bahiana. Next base: position 26,074 of record JAODAL010012469.1, on the reverse strand, counting down.
ATTACCTAATTCACTGGGACGGATTTCAGCCGTATTTCACAAAGTACGGCGCGAAATACAGAATGAAATCCGTCCCAAAATAAGCCGTGTGAACATAGCCTTAGTCTAAATTATCTGCAGCCCAGCACTGGGGTAGCAGAAGTAACCAGATGGGTGTTGTGTAGAACTTGTCAATCACCACACACTCTGTACCGGAATCAGACAGAGTTCAGTCTAGAACAAAGAAAACACACAATTTAGCACCAAATCATGGCCAAAAGCACAGTCTCTGCTGCATTCCATGGGCAGAGGACTGTGCAGCGACCTGAACAGGCATAGTCCTTAGAGGGTATTAACAGAGTTAGCTTAGTATTATCAACACACAACCACATCACGGCCGACTAGAAATAAAAGAAATGCTATTAGAATAGCATGCCAGTGAATAGAAACTATCGTAGTAGTAATCTTGCTTGACACACAAGAAGTCTCAGAGACCTGTCATGTGCTGTCTAATGCCATATGTAGAATAAAGGCTGAGAGCAGGAAAAAAAACACACACTGATCAACATGTGATTAAAATTAGTTTCATTTAATTTAGTAAAAACTAAAAAAAATAGAAAAATTGGAACAAAAAAAAGTTTTAATCAAATGTTTATCAGTGTGGAATCTTTTTTCTTCCTTTCAGCCTATGTCCTCACATGACAGGGTCTCTGACTTGCTGTGTGCCAAGCAAGATCACTACAATAAGGGTGACATGTATGGACTTTGGCGCTGACAGGCCATTTCTAAATAGCTTTAAAGCAGCGTAGAATGCGCCAGAATGTATGAACCTGTTCTTCTGCAGATCATACATACAAGAGCATTATAGTTCCACTATGATAACTCAGGCTCAGGCAGACCACCTTTAACTTGGTCTGGCTGTTCTGACAGTTATGCTCCTAGTTTTGGCATCAAGCATTCATAAATGTGTCTAATCCTACGAATGTGGTACGATGTGCCCCCAGAACACCCCCACATGTTTGGCGCGTTACAAACTGTCAGGGCAGGCACCAACTGCGCCAAAGTTTGTAGTGCAACTGTTCTTACTTTTAGAGAATAGGGCTACGACAGCTTTTTGACGCAAAGTACGCCAGAAAATTGGCGCAGCCCCGTTCATACATGTCGCCCTAAGTTTCTATTCACAGATATGCTATTCTAACAGCTTTTCTTTTATTTGTAGCCTGAAGTGATTTGGCTGTAATCACTGATAATACTCCGTAAATACCTGATATAGAACGGGATTTATGGTAGATGCTTTATTGGTTTAATTATTTTATATTATTTAATTTAATATGAAATAACTTAATATTAATTGGATATGAGATAATTTTGGATTTTTAGAATATTACATTATTTTAGATTAATTTTATATTATATAGTTTAATAATTATCATAAATTAGTTTTATTAATTTAGTGGTATTAGTTGAAAAACAATTGAAATTTTTGGCTCTTTTGTCAATTCCAGTTCATCTACGATAACTTTGGCCTCAGTCAGACCACTTTTAGCCTGGTCTGACTTGTATCGACAGTCTTGCACCTCCCTTTGAGATTATACATATATTCAAAAGTGGCGTGACTGTCGCCACTTACGCCAAAGTTTGGCGAACAAATATTTATATGTCTATAAAACAGTCAAATCACTGCAAGGAAACTATAATCATTACCGGGTACCAACCAACATATATCACTGCATAAGAAAATTACCCAATAAAACATAACATTTATTAAATATATATTAAAAGATGAAATCCCCAAGAAAAATCCACAAAAACTCCAGGGAAAGAAAGGAGACACACAGTTTGATGCTTGCCTGAAGTCACGGCAGAGAGGCACCTAATGAAAGATATATCGCCTGTAGGGAAATTCAACCTATACTTACCCTAAATAGAACTGCCTAAATTGCGGGGACATCGCCCCGAAAAGTGCGGCTCCGCCTAAGAACTAATCCCTAGAGAATACCTACACTATACAAAAAACAAAAAAATATTGGATAAAATCCATATATAACAAAAGCCCGACGCGTTTCCCCCTATTACAGATATAAGGGTTCATCAGGGGACATAAGGCTACCAAAAGGCGATCAATAGATAAACCAATAATTGGAAAAATGGGTGACCGGTATAATGAAAGATAGAAAGGTTCACCCCACTGACGATGCCAGTCTGGCGCTGAGATGAATAGGCAGCAACTAAAAGTAATAATTGCCCCCATTATATACCACAAACCCCTCGTCCGGAAAGAAGGCAACTGCACATGCGCGCAGTGGAACACAAACAAAATAAGCGTGCTTCCCGTCGCAATTACAGAAGTCACATAGTCCGGAAACGACCACTACGCATGCGTGCATCTCAATGGAACGCACCTTGCGCCTCAGTGACACAGTTGCGCATGCGCAGAACCCACAACCAATATGCATTTAAGCGAAGCGCTGTATTACAAAGACAGAGATACATAGTAATGCTCCTAAACAAGAAATCGCTATCTAATAAAAAGGCAATCACTGCAAAAATGCAACAAAAGTATGCCAATTCCCAAAATATCCACATAGGATTGAAGGATTCTAGGGAGAAAAACAAGGAAAATAGCAACTACAGAGCCAACAATGATAATGATTATTAGGGTACCTTTATGGCAAAATCATGCCTAAATATTTATACACATTAATAATATTCATGAGTAAGTGTAACGTAGTAGTACAGCAACAAACATGTAAATAAACAAATAGAACAGGGAGGAATTGCAGTATAAAGCCAGACAAAAGGGGATTATTTGATCAGGAGGTTCCCAGTTGAATAGAATTATCAAACATGGAACAATCCTCCTAATGCTGATAAATAGTAAGGGTGAGGACCAAAAATGTCTGATACCTTAATATACCCCATAGTCCTGAGAAAATAACCTTCTATAGTTCCAAGAGACAAAGGGACAGAGGCAAAGACATTATAATCAAATAAAGCATCCAAAATAAAGGGACTCATTTAGACCCTGCGGTTTTAGAGAGCCCATTCGATAGATCCATTCGGTCTCTTTTCGGAGGATTCTTTGATTCCAATTTCCTCCCCGTGGTGATGGTCTAATGACCTCAATCACATTAAATCGTAGGGTCTTGAAATCCCCACCATGGAACTCTTGTACATGGCGGACTACCGGAGTATTCCTGCCATGTCTAACATCCGCAGCATGTTTGCCAATCCGTCTCCTAAACTGCCTCTTTGTCTTACCTATATAATTAAGAGGGCAAGGACAAGTGCAAAGATATACTACACCTTCTGTTTTGCAATTAGCAAAGTCCCTGATTAAATATACTTTGTGGTCAAAGGCACTACAAAAAGTTTTCCCTTGTTGTATCACCGGGCAAGCTACACAGTTGGTGCCACATCTAAAAGTACCTACAGGCTTTCAATCCAGCCAAGTTCCTTCTCGATTAGATGACAAAACAAAATGGCTGGACACTAAGCGATCCTTAAGTGAACGTCCCCTATGATAGGTAACCTGTGGGTGACTGGGGATATAATCACTTAAATCTGCATCCAATCGAAGGATCCGCCAATATTTCTTTAAGATCTCAATAACTTTCCTATTCCTATCGTCGTATGTAGCAATAATTCTAGCTTGTTCAGCCTTATCGATCTTGAGCCGCGGGTTCAGGAGGGCCGTCCGATTCTGTTTTAACGCATAATCATAGGCTGATTCAACAACCTCCCGAGGATAGCCCCTATTATGAAAGCGGTCACAAAGCATCCTTGACTGGAAATGAAAGTCATTAGATCTAGAACAATTCCGTCTCAACCGAAGAAATTGACTCTTAGGGATACCTCGTTTTTGGCAAATGGGATGATGACTCTCCGATCGCAAGAAGCCATTGGTGGCTGTTGGCTTCCTATAGAGATCGGTATGAATATATCCGCTTACACTCTTAGTGATTAACACATCCAAGAATGGTAAACTCTGTTCTTGCACCTCATATGTAAAATGTAGGCCTATCTCATTCTTGTTAAGATCTCTAACAAATCCTTCAAAGGTGGCTCTTGTGCCCTCCCAGAGGATGAGAATATCATCAATGTACCTCCCCCAGAAAAGAATCTGGGGGGGCCACTGATCATCCTCTGGACGACCCACTATTGTAGCCTCCCACCAGCCCAGGAACAAATTTGCGCATGTGGGAGCACACGGGCTCCCCATAGCAGTGCCCCTGAGCTGGTGGAAGTTGCGGCGGTCAAACAGAAAGTAATTATGACGCAAGACAAAATCAAGTAACTTGATAACAAATTCACTATGATGTTGATGCTGAATTCCTCTGGTACTTAAGAAGTACTCACTTGCCAAAATGCCTAGAGTGTGTGGAATACTACTATAGAGAGACTCCACATCTATAGAGGTTAACAAAACATCCATGCCTATTGATGTCCCCTTTAAGCATCTTAAAAGGTCTGAAGTATCACGAATGTAAGATGGCAAACTGAGTACAAACTGTTGCAGAACACGGTCAATATATATGCCTACATTTTGGGTAATTGACCCCACACCAGATACTATTGGTCTGCCTCTAAGACATTCAAGGCCCCTATGTACCTTAGGTAAGGTGTGAAAGGTCGGAGTCTGAGGGTCAGAGGGCATCATACATTTGTGTTCTGCTGCCAATATTAAGCCTGCATCCAGTCCCTCATCCAGGAGTTCCTGTAATTCCAGGACAAAATCCTTAGTAGGATCCCTTCTCAAAATGGCATAACACTCCAGATCCCCCAACAAATCTTTACACATATTCATATAGATATTTTGATCCATTAATACCAAATTCCCACCCTTATCAGATGGTTTTATTGCAAGGGAATTGTCACTCTCCAAAGATAACAAGGCTCGCATCTCTGCCTGGGATAGATTATTCTTAAAAGGTAAACATTGATTCTTCAAGAGAATCAATTCATCAGTGACAGCTTTAACAAATAGATCAATCTCAGGGGTATTTAGTTGCGGGAGCATCCTATTGCTCTTTAATCTAAGATCAGTATATGCTCCTTGCCTATCACCCTCCTGAAGAAGTGGTTAACACTCGAACCCCATTCCTGAGAGTCCTTGATCTTAAAAAATTTATGCCATCTCAACTTGCGTGCAAAGAGGTTTAGATCTTTCACCCATTCAAAATCATTATACCTAGTGGTGGGTACAAAACTAAGTCCTCTAGAGAGAACTGACAATTCGAGATCACTTAAAGATCTATCTGTAAGATTAATGATCAGTTGAGTATCATAAGTTATCGCTTCTGTCGTTGATGGAGTTCGTACGAAAGGCCTCCCCTCCCCTCTAAAAATGATTGTCCAGAGGAGGATGAATGGCCATATTGTTCACCATGGCCCGATTGGTTCCATTTCCTGAACCCTCTACCACGAGGTCTTCCACGTCCCCGCCCCCTAGTAACCGATTGTACTACTTTATTAGAGTCTGTGTCCGAAGACTCAGGGTCAGAGGATTGCGCCTTCTTTGAGTTATTAGTTTTCGGTCTAAGGACTTGATAAGCACGTCCTTCCTTGAACTCAGCTAAATCCCGTGTATATTGTTTATGTTTATGAGTTTTTAATGATAACTGATATTTTTCTACAGATATACGAAGAGTTTGTTCTCTCCTATCAAAATCGGGATTATCCTTAAGTTTCAGCGCCTGATCCCTTAGAGTCTCCAATGTATTAGAGGTCGCCTCAAAAGTTTTTTTGCTCCTCTTCCAATAAAATTCTCATCAATCTAAAGGAACTCTCTTTTAATTCCTCCTCCCACCTCTTCAATAATGAGCCTGTCTGGTATCTAGGGGCAGGGATCACAGTCAAACTTAAACCACTGGGAACAATCCGAGACTCAATATAATGCTCTAATGATTGTAATTCCCACCAAGATTTTAGGTTTGCCCTATAAGCCACATACAAATTCTTAAATAAGGTTTTCAAATCAGCTAGAATTATTGCTACATACGACGATAAGAATAGGGAAGTTATTGAGATCTTAAAGAAATATTGGCGGATCCTTCAACTGGATGCAGATTTAAGTGATTATATCCCCAGTCACCCACAGGTTACCTATCGTAGGGGACGTTCACGCAAGGATCGCTTAGTGTCCAGCCATTTTGATTTGTCATCTAATCGAGAAGGAACTTGGCTGGATCGAAAGCCTGTAGGTACTTTTAGATGTGGCACCAACTGTGTAGCTTGCCCGGTGATACAACAAGGGAAAACTTTTTGTAGTGCCTTTGACCACAAAGTCTATTTAATCAGGGACTTTGCTAATTGCAAAACAGAAGGTGTAGTATATCTTTGAACTTGTCCTTGCCCTCTTAATTATATAGGTAAGACGAAGAAGCAGTTTAGGAGACGGATTGGTGAACATACTGCGGATGTTAGACATGGCAGGGATACTCCGGTAGCCCGCCATGTACAAGAGTTCCATGGTGGGGATTTTAAGACCTTACGTTTTAACGTGATTGAGGTCATTAGACCATCACCACGGGGAGGGACTTGGAATCAAACAATCCTCCGAAAAGAGACTGAATGGATCTATCGAATGAGCTCTCTAAAACCGCAGGGTCTAAATGAGTCCCTTTATTCTGGATGCTTTTTTTGATTATAATGTCTTTGCCTCTGTCCCTTTGTCTCTTGGAACTATAGAAGGTTATTTTCTCAGGTATATTATGGTATCAGACATTTTTGGTCCTCACCCTATTTATCAGCATTATGAGGATTGTTCCATGTTTGATAATTTTATTCAACCTGGAACCTCCTGATCAAATAATCCCCTTTTGTATGGCTTTATACTGCAATTCCTCCCTGTTCTATTTGTTTATTTACATGTTTGTTGCTGTACTACTACATAACATTTACTCATGAATATTATTAATGTGTATAAATATTTAGGCATGATTTCTGCCATAAAGGTACCTTAATAATCATCATCATTGTTGGCTCTTTGGTTGCTATTTTCCTTGTTTTTCTCCCTAGAATCCTTCAATCCTTCATGTGGATATTTTGGGAATTGGCATACTTTTGTTGCATTTTTGCAGTGATTGCCTTTTTATTAGATAGCGATTTCTTGTTTAGGAGCATTACTATGTATCTCTGTCTTTGTAATACAGCGCTTCGCTTAAATGCATATTGGTTGTGGGTTCTGCGCATGCGCGACTCGTTGGCGCTTGCGTGGTTAGCAGCTGTGTCACTGAGACGCAAGGTGCGTTCCATTGAGATACACGCATGCGTAGCGGTCGTTTCCGGATGCTGTGACTTCTGTAATTGCGACCGGAAGCACAATTATTTTGTTTGTGTTCCACTGCGCGCATGTGCAGTTGCCTTCTTTCCGGACGCTGCGGTGATTGTGACCACGACCGGAGGTGATGTTTACATTCTAGTGTTACATTGTAGGTGAGTTTATTGGTCATATCTTTTATGTGGGAGGAGTTTGTGGTATATAGTGGGGGCCTTCTCATCTCAGCGCCAGACTGGTATCGTCAGTGGGGTGAACCTTTCTATCTTTCATTATACTGGTCACCCATTTTTCCAATCATTGGTTTATCTATCGATTGCCTTTTGATAGCCTTATGTCCCCTGATGAACCCTTATATCTGTAAAAGGGGGAAACGCGTCAGGCTGATGTTTTTTGTATAGTGTAGGTATTCTCTAGGGATTAGTTCTTAGGCGGAGCCGCCCTTTTCGGGCCGATGTCCCCGCAATTTAGGCAGTTCTATTTAGGGTAAGTATAGGTTGAATTACCCTACAGGCGATATATCTTTCATTAGGTGCCTCTCTTCAGTGACTTCAGTCAAGCATCAAACTGTGAGTCTCCTTTCTTTCCCTGGAGTTTTTGTGGATTTTTCTTGGGGATTTAATCTTTTAATATATATTTAATAAATGTTATGTTTTATTGGGTAATTTTCTTATGCAGTGATATATATCTATAAAACAGGGCTACGACAGTTTTTTTTTTTTTTCTCAAAGCATGCCAGAAACCTGGGCAGCCTCATTGATACATGTCACCTTAGGTCTCTGGCAAAACCAGCAACAGCACTTAGGGTCACTGTTCTGCACCTAAGCGGTTAACTACAACACCACACCTGTTTGACGCTTCTTACAGGTGCAGACAAGTATCAATGGTAGATCCACAACATGTCACTTCTTCCCGGCACTTACATGGGGATAATGAAAGTGAATGGGGGCTGTCCTCAAAGTGTTTTAGAAGTATGCACTGACCAATGCGTACTTCTAAAATGCCAGGCGTATTGCTTCACGTACAGTACACGCTGCAATATGCCATTTGAACAGAGCCTAAAGGTATATTGTATATGCTAGTAAAAACCCTTTACAACTATGGCTAATAACCAGAACTTGAGTAATTTCCCAGATGTTTTATATTTCTCAATTCATTTTAAATGGGAACTTTCTGACTACACTTTGTTAACAATCACTTGACCTTATCGCTTGTACAGAATGAAATGCATGATCCAATTTTTACAAATCTCCAAAGGCAATAGCACTTCCATATTTAGATTCAAATACATAATTAAATGCATCTTACAATGTTTTATTCATGTGGTAAACATATCATTAAAAAATAAATAAATAGCACTTTTAGAAACGAATATTTACTGCTGGGCAGTACATCTTGAGGGCACTTCATTTTTACACACAAATACTTGTTTAGTAGCTTTTTGATGCTTAGTACTCTTAATTTGGTGCCGTAAATTTTAACACAAGGATTATATTAACTCTATTGAGCTGATCTATACATATTCAGAGAATCAAAAGTACAGAATAGAAAAAGGAGTGTATTTTTGGCCTCTAAAGCGTAGTTATTTTGCCAACAGTGGGAAACATACCATGCTTGTGGTGCTTTTCCATACAGAAACTCAGATGAATGTGCTCTTCAGTGTCTAGTTGTATCAGAGGAGCCACACACTGTTCTCATCCTGACTTGAGGCAGTGTAATCTCAGGTAATCTGTATAGATAAACAGCTGTAAGGGTGCTTTCACACAGTGCAATTTTGGTGCAGTTTTAACTGCTCTCCAATTTAACTGCCTTTATTACCAGCAAGCTTCTTTCAGTTGTCTAAGGATGCTTTCACACAGAGCAGTTTTGGTGCACTTTTAATTGTGCTCTTAAACTGCCTTTATTACCAGTAAACTTCTTTCAGTTGTCTAAATTGTTCAGAAAGTGTTTCAAGTAAAAAATCAATGACTGTGTTTGAAGTCTTATGGATTAGAAACACACTAATTGATTCACTTTCCAAACAGTTAAGGTAAGTGAAAAAAGCTTGCTTGTAATAAAGGCAGTTTAATTGGAGCTCAGTTAAAACTGCACCAAAACTACACTGTGTGAAAGCACGCTAAGGGGATATGCATCATGCAGATACTTCACAGACTGCTGCTTTAATTGCATTGTGTCTCTAAGGCTATGTTAACTTGGCGTAATTTCAGCACGCATTTCGCTGCATATTTGAGCTTTATATGCAGCGAAATGCGTGCCGCAATTATGGTAATCCATAGCTCTCATAGAGAATTATGGATTATGCCTCGTCCCCCCGTGAGTACAATACGATCTGGGGGATCAGTGGGGGGATAAGTGACATGTCATTTATTCGCAGCAATTACGCGCAACGAGTAATGCATGTCTATGCCGCTGCCCCCCCCCCCACGCCTCAGGAGTCCGCACTGATCAGCGCGAGCTCCCGAAACACACGGCGTGTTGCGGCGCATACTGTACGTGCCACAACACACCATGTGAACATACCCTAAAGATAAAGCCACCTCTAGTTGATAGACGGCGTTTCAATACTGGGCAGAGCACAATCACACAGAGCAAAACTAAAAGTCTTTTTTGTATTGTTTTATTTCTATATATTCATCATTAAATTAAGGAAGGCAAAAAAAAAAAAAAAAAAGCTCATCCACTCGAGGAGGACGCGGAGAAGAAAAATGTATACAAATAATCTGGATTAAAACTTATTTTCAAAGGCTAATAAATAGGAAAGACTATTTTTTATGTTGATGCCATGTTTAAGTCATTTGTGACTGGTCCATTTACCTCTGGAGACACAGTTTCTAAACTATATTGTACATGACAGGATAACAAAGCCAGTATTCCCTCACTCCTGTACAAATTACAGCATTCTTGAAAAGCTTTAGGGTCTGTGCATCTGCGCAGGTGGGATGTGTATAGGGGTACAGTAGTCCAATGGAGGGAAAGAGGTAGCAGAGCAGCTGCCTAATTCCCAATAGGTTTCCAATGTTTAAAATTAAAAAAATGGAAACATTGCACTTGCAGTTTAAAACGTACCTTTGATTAAAAACTTTCCACAAAACGACAGTGCAACTAAAACAAATTTACTTTGCAATACACCTTATTTTAGAAATATGTTTTCTTCTTCACTTATCAGCCTTTATTCTTCCCTTGATGCTACATTCCAATATTTTCAATCACTCACTCAAAAATCCATAGAGCAGAAGATATGACTTCATTATCACTGGGAGTTCAGGTTACAGCTGCCCATGAAAGTCTTTAGAGAGAGGAAGCAAAAGGTAAAAACTCACACACACAAGCACATGCATCAATATGGTGGACATAAGCAACAAGTCGCAGTGTTAGCTCTGAGACCAGTACTGAGATATAATACTGACTATACAAAGAACACCATTTCTGTGTGCCTCTCTGCTTTTTCTCTTGTCCCTACTTTTTTCATAGACTTTTATGGAAAATTGTGACCTGACCTATCAGTGAAGCTGAAGTTCATCTCCTATGCAGTAAAATTCCCACAGCGCTCTGGCCCTCATCCACTTTTGTTTTCCCCAGTGCATAAGCGCCGGCAAGAAGTGACATGTCACTTCTTTTGCCAGCCGTGCCATATGCGTCAGGGAATGCGCTGTAAAATCAAAGCATTCAATGAGTGCTATGATTTTACCGTATTTGTGGGCTGTACTTCAGGCGTATTGCAGCGCAATTACACCCGAAGAACAGCTTGCAAATATGTTGAGTGAACTTACCCTAACCATCAAACGTTTAGCAAAATAAAGTTCTTTCTTATTAAAAAAACATTGTCTATGATCATCTTCAGGGGGAGCACCCTTAGACCAGTATGCTGCAGTGCAAGTTTTTCTCCCATGGGATGGAAGCTGAGTTGGCAGAATTGTCCCTTACTGAAAGGGGAAGAGGTTCCACCCATTGTATATGTATTAAACTGTAGATTTTACTCATGTCACTGGAGACACCTTTCAACTTAGTGAAACCATCTGTTCAGGACAATAAATCTTGATTGCTCTCTTGACTTCCAAGAAATAATGATCAATCTGAATATCATCTTCTAAATTTGGAAAGAAATCAGGTGGAATGATTTCCTACTAACATTCTGCAAAAAAAGGACCTTCAGTATAACTGAGGGCAAAGTCCTCAAGCAACATCATCCAGTAACAGTCTTAGGCATGGTTGTTTGAACACTGAACCCATACCATTTATTGTAATGGCTACAAGAATACTTAAATGAAAGCAGGTAAAATGTTTACTTCAGTAAGGAGGTTCATGAAAGCTTCAGCTAATTGTCAAGGAGAAATATCCCAAGAGGAAGACGATGGCTCACAAATACAGGCAGTCCCCGGGTTATGTACGAGATTAGGATTGTAGGTTTGTTCTTAGCTGACTTTGTTTGTAACTCATAAAAGGTACATTTATTAAATTCATTTTTATTTTTTTGGTGCAGGGAAGGGTTAACACCCCTATTACCTGTGTTTTTTCTGACTGTGCTCCTTTTTAAAGATCTAAACTCACTTTCTGTCTCTCATTCACTACTATGACAGGCTGTTGTAGTTCCACAACTGCTAGCTGCTGTGGAATATGGAAAATACTAGTGCCAGCATGCCCAACCATGATATAATTATTATGTGTATGATGTGGCATGATGGCACTTGTAGTTCCACAGCTACAAATGCAAGCATGGCACACATGTACTTATGGTATAGGTGTTGATACTGTACAGTACTATATTTTCCATTGGAGGTGGCTGGGAAGGGATGGGATGGACCAGGAGCAGAAAAACAGACCTGCCGTGACGGGGCCAACAGCGCAAGACAAGAGTGGCATCAGGGAGAGCTGTTGTGCCGGCCTGAAAACTGAGGTTTCCAGTGCAAGGCAGGAGGAATGTAAGCGAGTGGGGTGCTGTGCCAGACAATACATGCACCGGGCATAGGAAGACTTGCAACGTTCCGACATTAAGAGTTTTGACTCAATGTGTAATATCAGCATGCAGAGTCTTGTCCCAAGTCTCTGTAACAAGAGGATAGATGGAATTGAAATGTCAGAGACTGTTTGTATAAACATCTTTGATGTACATATTTTTACATTGCTCTTACTTAAAGGGGTTTTGCCACGATCTCATTTCATACCTCCTGCATCCAGCTCTTCAGCTCTGTGTGCTCAGAAGGGGGCGTGTGTGATTTGTTTGAATTGCATATCATGTGACTCAGCAGGATGACATCACCATGCCTTACCTCTCTTTAGTCAAAGAAAGGTCAGTTTATGTATAGAACTGTAAGTAGCTACATTGTAGCTCGGAGGTAAAACTTTTGCCTCCAGGCACAAGGGTCCTTGGTTCAAATCCATACCTACGGATTTTATTTCTTTTTATCAATGCACATACCTGATTGAGGTTTCTTTTTTTAATTTATTTACACTGTTTGACTAATTACTGAGGAGTACAGAGGACAGGAGTAGAATGACAGCACCTGGGGTTTGAACACTCAGTAGCTTCCTTGGAGGAGAGGTGATGTCTGAGTATGTGCGACCAGGACTGAGGAGCTCTCAGTCCTGGTCGTATCCCCCGGAGACGAGCTGTAAACAATGAATCACTAAAGGAGCAGCTAAAACAAAAACGGTGAAGAATTTTTAATAATGATGAATGGTGAAAATGTTTATTATTTAATTTACAAACTTCCCACGTAAATTTTGCTTCGTGGCAAAACCCCTTTAGTGGGCACATTTATCAAGGTAGTTGTACAAGAATTCTGGCACAATTTGCACCAAAAATAACGTACATGCTTTGCATCAAATTTACTATGTGTTTTAGACAGTTTTCAGACAATTATGTGCCTCATCTGACAAATGGGATGTGGCCTTAGTAAATGGTGTGGTTTCATGCAAAATGGGCATGGCTTAACATGCGCCAAAAAATGCACCAGAATTTTGTCGCAGTTAATGACATAAGAGTAAGCCAACTTAATGGTGGTACAAAATTAGACTGGACAGTTCTAACCTGTGCCAGATTTATCAACACTATTACAGACAATTGATAAATGTGCCCCAATGTGTTTAATTACCTGGTGTTCTTCGGAATTAGATCAGCTATTTCTTTCCCACCTTTCCTCGTGTTAAAATGTCTCAGTTTATTAGTCCTAAGCCGATCAGATTTAATTGAATACCCACTTCACATGTGTCCAGGAAAACTTAATGCAGATTTAGATTAAACATAAAATATACAACACAAAAAAACAATAATAAGATTCAACACAGGAAGCATTAAAAAAAAAAAAAAGCAATAGTAACTGAAATCAGGTTTTAAGAGTCGAAAGCAGAACAATGACAATTGCTAACAACTTAAACCTGAGGAATATATTCATAGTTCTAGTTCAGCCTGGTGTTCATAAAGTCCAACTCTCCCGTTACCTAATTCTCCAATTTCTGGACTTGTTTGGAATAATGCTCCTATGCTGGTGGCATCAGTCTCCTTCTACTGAGAAGATCTCACTGTGTATAAAAAGATCTTTTGAGCTACTTTGCAATAGTAAGAAAAAAACACTATGACCACTCCAGGGTTTATGTGCATTCTTGGAAGGAAACCTATTATTGACTTCACCTTTTTTTCCTCAGGGCAAAAAGTGATATTAGACCAGATAAGAATAGGCTTCTGTTTGATTAATTTGTTAACGCCTCCCGCCAACTATAGGCAGCAGGTGGTGGAGGTCCTTTTTGCAGCGACGTCTAGAGACGTCTTCATTGCTAGAGCAGTCTCTGTAAGCACTGGGAAGCAGCGAAAACTTCTGATCCTCGGCGCATAACCTTTTGATTTCCATGGTTAGTGACCGTGGCATAATCAAAGAGCATTCCCCTGCTCCATGGGGTCATAGGGACTCCCTGTGATCAGATGAAGCTTGGGGAATGTCTCTACAGCCAGCCGTGGGAACCTAGAGTGGTCCCAGGGCTGTCTGTATAGAAAGCCTGTAGTCAGGACACATTGTGTGCTGCCCTGACTGTAGCCTGTGTCAGTATGACGCAGAAGGTAATGTATAGGCATACATGAATATGCTAAATCATTACTAAGTGTAAAATAGTTATCCCTTAATGGGATTTAAAAAAAAAAAGTACAAAACATAGAAAGTGTAGAAAAAAATAAAATAAATAAAAGTAAATATTTCATAAAAAATTATTGTGCCTACATTACAAACACAAAAAAACCCATAGACATAGTAGGTATCAACACGACCAACATAACCTGTAGAATTAATCTAGTGGGTTATTTAGTGTGAAATATGAATGGTGTAAAAAACTATTTTAAAAAACAAATGCAGAACAACACTTTTTTATGCTCATGCTGCAAAAAAAAATTGTAGTAATTTATATGTACTACGCCATCAAAAAGTACAACTTCTCAAGCACAAGTTATTATACAACTGTGTCATTGAATCAATAAAAAAGTTATGACCATTGAAATGCAAGGAGGCAAAAACTAAAAAAAATAATTTTTTTCAGATATTTTATGTGAGAAACACAAAATAGCAAGCATTTGTAAGGTTTAAAGAAAATGATACATGCTTTTCCAATTTTTATCAATGTATTCAGCCCCCTGTACTCTGATGCCACTAAATAAAATCCAGTGTGTCCAATAACCTTAAAGGGGTTTTCTCATCACAAGCTTTCACAGACTTGAGATGTTGATCTATCTTACAGCTTCAAAAGCAAGGGCGTGTCTCTCTTCCCAGTAGGTAGGTCTCTCCTCCCAGTAGGCGTGTCTCCCCTCACTGAAGACTGGTGACATCATCATTCTGTGTGAGCAGTGGAAGGGAGAGGATGTCACAATAAAAAGTGTTTTTATTGTGTAAAACAATATTAATGCATCGCTATCTTATTTTTTGTTTGTGTTTTACTTTTTTTTTAGTTTTTCACATTTTTTCCCCTTTTCCCCATAAGGGATTTATATCAGTGATCTGCAGATCACTGATACAAAAGAGATCAGGACAGAGCATAACTGCTCTATACTGGTCTCTATGGCAACTGTCAGTCACCATGCCTGGCAATGCCACCAATGCATTGTGGTGCATGGTTATGTCACAGACAGCCCAGATACTTTATTATAGCATCCGGGCTGTCAGGTATGGACACAGCAGCGGCGCTCCCTCCTTCTGTCTGTGCCTTAGCTGTGGCGAACGTAATACATCACGACAGCTAAGGGTTAATCACCTGCGGCTGGAACTCACTCCGGTCATGGGTGATGCGGAATGAGGCCAGCGGTAAAATACCACTGGTGCCATGGTGCGATCGTGTGGAGCTCGCTTTTGAGACCGCATGATGTGAAGGACATACCAACACATCCATTTGCGGGAAGGCACTTTCCTTTAGGCCGTTCCGGTACGTCCTATGTTGGTAAGGGTTAAAATTGCCCACTTTTGGGTGAACACTGTCGAGCAGTGTGCAGAAACTCTTAAAGGGGTTGTCTCACTACAACAATTCATCTTACCTCAGTCCTGTTTTCTCGGTTTCATTTTTGAATTTAGGGGGGTGTTTGCTGGCTTTTACTGGCCAGCAGTAACAGATCTGTAGCTATAGCAACCAGCAGTGGCAGCCTATCAGGAGATGATCAAACAGGTCTGCAGCTATAGCGACCTGAAGAGCTGATGCAGTCCATACAAAAGGGGATATCTAGGAACAGGTAGGACACTGTTAATGGACATATATTGCAAAGTGACTTGTTTTTACAAGATCTTAAATATACAAAGCAATAATTGTAGTGAGACTAACCCTTTAAGTTCATAATAAATGTGTCATGCTGCGCCAAATTTTTTGTGCATTTTAAGGCACTTTTCTGGTGCAATCATAATAGTAAATGAGGGTCGTTGTACCTACTGTGAAACACGAAGGTGGCTCAGTTATGTTTTGGGGCTGCTTTGTTTCATCTGTCACAGGTTGTCTTTACTCTGTGTGGGGTACAATGAAATCTCCAGACTATCAAGGCATTCTAAGGCAAAATATGCTTCCCAGTTTCAGAAAGCTTAGTCTCAGTCATAGGTTATGGGGTCCTTCAAAAGGATAATGACTCAAAACACACACCTAAAAATATCTAAAAATGGCTAAGAGCAAAACATTGGACTATTCTGAAGTGGCCTTCTAAAAGCCCTCATTTAAATCCTATTGGATATCTGTGAAAAGAGCTGAAACAGACAGTCAAGAGAAGGCACCCTTCACGAGGAGTGGGCCAAAATACTTGTGGGTGCAGCAGTCTTATTGAGAGTTAGGCTATGTTCACACGGCTTAAAATGGGACGTATTTCAGTCCGTAATTATGAGCCGTAGTGCGCGAATTACGGCTGGAATACGTCCCAGTCATTACGGTAATCCACAGTTCTCATAGAGAACTATGGATTACGTCTCCTCTCCCTGCTCGCCGCCGCTGGTAATGAAAGTCTATGGGCCGGCGAGGTGCCGGCCCCCCACTCCCTCCCCCGCCCCGCCGCCGTCCACACGGCGTAATTGCGGGGCGTATTATTAATTTTGACAGTTCTAAGTTATTTCAGTAACCATTGTGGTATCTGCTATCAATCTGCTATCGCACACAAAACACACACACACACACACACACACACACACACACAGACACAGATGCAATGTCCAGAGATAAAGTAGTGAGACAGGAATGTTCTCCTGAAACAGTATAGCAACCTCTCCAAAGCCTGTGTGACCCTGCACAGGTGGTGCAATGAAGTGACGTCCTCGTGCCACCTGTGCTGCTTCTTGTCCTAGGCTCCAAGCCAATGGGACGTATTTCAGTCCGTAATTACGCGCCGGAGTGCGCAAATTACGGCTGGAATACGTCCCAGTCATTACGGTAATCCACAGTTCTCATAGAGAACTATGATTACGTCTCCTCTCCCTGCTCGGCGAATCCGCTGGGCGGGGAGATAAGTGACATGTGAATTACTAGCGGCGTATACGCGCCGCTGGTAATGAAAGTCTATGGGCCGACGAGGTGCTGCCCCCCCGCTACCGCCCCTGCTCCTGCCCCGCCCCCATGCACACGGCATAATTGCGGGGCGTAATTACGCCCTGCAAATAAGCCGTGTGAATATAGCCTAAATCACCAGGCTTGGGGCTGAGAACAGGCGGACTTGCCAAGGGAGCGTGGAAAAGTGATTACCTACCTACTGAAGACTCTCTAACTACCTGCCTACCAGTGCCCCCTCTAACTACCTGCCTACTTGGGGCCCCTTCTTAGTACCTGCCTATTGGGGGCCCCCTATAACTACCTACTCACTTTCTGTGAGCTGTCGTTTTTTAACACCACCGAACATGTTTATTCTTCTGCCAAGTTTTCAGGCAGAACATTAACATGTGTGTGTGAATGGGGATGGCTTAAATTAAAACAAAAGCAGCCCCCCTGCGTGCCAAAAAAGACTAAATACTGGTCTGGAAATCTGACCGGTATTTGGTCTTTGCCGTGTTAACGCACCATAAGAGGCCTAGATAGATAAAGCAACTTTAATTAGATTGCACCATGAACACCGTTCTGATATACCAGTATAGGGTTCATGTTGAAATGAGGGATTCATGCGAACACCACCAGAGACACCCCTCTGTATGAGCTTTAAAACCTTATTGATTATTATTTAGGTGGGCTGGTCCAAGAGTAGAGTCTAGGGAACAAAATATACCACTCTGTGCTGCCTTCAGAAGAGGAAAGCAGTGTTTTCCACTGCAGATTATAAAGTAATCTCATATAATAATACCTGTAAACAATTTTTAACCCCTTACCACCGGAGCCAGTTTTGGCCTCTCTGACAGAGCCGCATTTTTTAAATCTGGCATGTGTCACTTTATGTGAGAATAACTTTTTGACACTTTTACCTATCCTTGTGATTCAGAGAATGTTTTTTGTAAACACATTGTTGCTTTAAGAAAGTAAGAAATTTTGGTCCAAGAAGTCCTTGTTTATTTGTGAAAAATATCAAAGTATCGTGAAAAATTTGAAAAATTTACCATTTTCACACTTCAAAAATTTCTGCATGTAAAGTTATTCCACTCAAAATAGCTTATAACTAGCATCTAACATATGTCTACTTTAGGTTGGCATCATTTTTTTTAAATTTCTTTTCTTTTACGACATTAGGGTGCTTAGAAATTTAGTAGTAATTTTCACGATTTCACGAAAGTTTGCAATATACATTTTTTTAGGGACCAGTCCAGTTCTAATGTGATTTTGATTGACCTGTATGTTAGATACCCCCATAAATGACTTCATCTAAGAAACTACATCCCTTAAAGTATTCAAAAAAGCATTTAGTAAGTTTATTAACCCCTTAGGTGTTTCAATGGAATTAAAGCAAAGTGGAGGCGAAATTTCAAAATTTCAACTTTTTTGCTGATTTTCAATTTTTATCCATTATTCACAAGAACACGGTAGATGTGATCAGGGAAATGCAACCTAATATTGATTCTCCAGATTCTTCTGTTTTTTAGAGATATCCCATATGTGGCCCTAGTGCGCTATTTGGCTCAACCACAAGCCCCAGAATATGAGGAGCACCTACCGGACTCTGGGGTCTCATTTTCATTACGATTTTATTTAGGTGCCAAAAACTAAATAAGGTGCTAAAACTTAATAAACACCCCTAAAAAGTCCCCATATTGGAAACTACATCCCTTAAGGAATATATCCAGGGGTGTAGTGAGTATATCGACCCCACAGGTGTTTCACAAATCTTTTTAGTGTTAGGCTGTGAAAAAAATTTTTTTCCAACAATCTGCAATTTTAGCTGAAAATTTTTAATTTTTACAAGGAATCCTGGAAAAAAAGCATCCCAAATTTTGTTACGCAATTTCTTCCAAGTTCGGCAATACATTACACGTGGGTGTAAACTGCTGTTCCGGCGCATGTCAGGGCGTACAAGGAAGGGAGTGTTAATTGTCAAAGTACCAGAAAAGGTGAAACTTTCCAGAAGTTACCCCGTTTTGGATTCAACACCTCAGGGATCTCATCTAGAGGTGTACTGTGCATTTTGGATGCACAGGTGTTCCATAGTTTTTTTTAGCATTGGACCATTAAAAAATGGGGGTGGGGAGGATGCAGTTTCATCATTGTTTTTTGGGCTTCATTTTTACAGTGTTCGCTGTACAGGGTAAAGGACAGGATAACTTTACTATGGGGGTTCAGTACAATTGCAATGATATAAATTTTATATGTTTTATTACTTTTACACAATAGAAATAGGTCTATAAAAAATTGCATTTTTATGTCATCCTATTCTGACAGCCATAACTTTTTCATTTTTCTGTATACGGAGCTGATTATGCTTGTTCTTTGCAGGATGAGTTGATGTTTTTATTAGTACAATTATAGGGTGCACATGATCACTTTTTATTAAGGTTTTTGTGAGGCATTTTGAACAAAAATGCCATTCCTGGTAGTTTTTTTTTTTTTTTATTTTTTTTTAAAGTGGTCACTGTGTGATATAAATGACATGTTAGCTTTACTCAGCAGGTTGATACGCTTACAGTGATACCAAATTTTTATTTTTTTATGTTTTACACGTTTTTGCATTGCCATAGAAGTGCAGGGGCTTGTTTTTTGCAGGATGAGTTGACGTTTTTATTGGTATCATTTTTTGAAGGACAAGACTTTGACGTTTTAATTGACACCATTTTGGTGTTTACATGAGTTTTTGATCGCTTTTTATTCCATTTTATGTGCTGCAATTCTTTGATTTTTTTTTGTTTTTTTTAACAGTGTTCACCTTATGGGTTCATTAATATGACATGTTTAAAGGGTGAGTCGTTACGCATGTTGCGATACCAAATATGAGTACTTTATCTTTTTTAGGGCGATTGCCGTTTGTAAAGGGGAAAAGGGCAGTGTACGTGTTCTTATTTTATTTTTCGTGTTTGTGTTTCACTTGTTTCCCTTTTTTTTTGCTTTTTTACAATTTGTTCACTTTTCCCCATAGGGGAGTTGTAACAGCAATCTTCAGATTTCTGTTACAGGGCAGGCCAGTACACAGGATTGCTGCTGTGTACTGGTCGCCATGGTGCCTTTCAATCACCATGCCCACAATGCATTGTGGGCATGGTGACATCCCTCCTCCTGCCTGCGACTTAGCTCCGACGATCTTAATTGATTAAACACCCGGGTTAAACACCCGCGGCCAGAGCTCACTCCGGCCTAGGGTGATGCGGCATGAGGCCAGCTTTAATATACCGATGGTCCCATGTCGCGATCGTGTGGGGCTCGCTTTTAAGCCTGCAGGATATCCAGAACATATCCATTTGCGGGAACGCACTTCCCACTAGGACGTATGCATATGTCCAATATCAGGAGGGGGTTAAAAGTATAGAAACCATGTAACTCCAGACATCAAGAAATACTTCACATCTTAAAATATTTTTACTAATTTAATTTTTCCCTTAAAGAGGACTTATTACCTCCAGAGAATCTTATGAAGTAATAGAAGTCTAACATTTAAACACTTACTCAAATATGTTTAATTAGGGAAATGAAAGCTTTTTACCTGTAATTCAGTTTATAAAAAAAAACAAAACTGACCCTTTAAGATAGAACTGAAGTTGGCCAAGTCAGCACCTAACAGCATGATGGATCATTGTGTTGGCAGCTTTGTACAACTTCCTGCTTCTGAGCCAGGAAAATCCACTGTGCAGGGGGAGCCTGTATATCTCTTTAATTTGTACACTAGGAAGCTCTGCAC
Organism: Phyllomedusa bahiana; assembly: GCA_025379985.1. Classification (NCBI taxonomy): domain Eukaryota; kingdom Metazoa; phylum Chordata; class Amphibia; order Anura; family Hylidae; genus Phyllomedusa; species Phyllomedusa bahiana. The sequence goes on along the minus strand of JAODAL010012469.1, from coordinate 5,078 downwards.
TGGGTGTTATTACACTAGCAGCAGTGTATTATGGATGCCTGTGTGCTATGGAGGAGGATGCTGGAAGCAACAGATAAAGCCTGTCAGACATATGCACTCAGTGCAGGGCCGTTCCTAGGGGCGGGCGAGGCGGGCAATCGCCTGGGACGCCGGAGCTCCGCTCACCCGAGGCGGGCACCACCCACTTCGCCCGTCCCGTGGTTAGCCCTGGACTCTACACGGCCGTTGTATGTATGAGCACTCAGTGAGCCCTGATACATACACAGCATCGCAGGGGGCGCACGGCTTTCACCGCGCCCCCTGCAACGCTGAGTCTCGGCTCCCGTCCCAGGAGACCCCGGGAGCTGAGTGTAAGCGGCGTGATGACGTCACGCCACTTACACTGAATCCCGGCTCCCTCGACCTGGCCGCTGCAGGGATCCTGGAAAGGTAAATGAGTTTTTATTATTTTATTATCCTTAACTACAGGGGCAACTGGCTACAGGGGGCAACTGGCAACAGGGGCAACTGGCTACAGTGGCAGCTGGCTACAGGGGGCAACTAGCTAAAGGGGCAACTAGCATGGCTACAGGGGACAACTGGCTACAGGAGCAACTGGCTACAGGGGGCAGCTAGCTACAAAGGACAACTTGCTACAGGGGGCAGCTGGCTACAGGGGGCAGCTGGCTACAGGGGACAACTGGCTACAGGGGGCAACTGGCTAAAGGGGCAACTGGCTACAGGGGCAGCTGGCTACAGTGGCAGCTGGCTACAGGGGCAACTATCATGGCTGCTGGGGCTACTATCTGGTTACAGGGGGGTATTACATGGCTACAGGGGCAACTATCATGGCTGAAGGTGCAACTATCTGGCTACAGGGGCAACTATCGTGGCTTCTGGGGCTACTGTCTGGTTACAGGGGGGTTTTACATGGCTACAGGGGGAAACTCTGGTGAAGCACTGTGTTGCATTGTGGCGCATTATTTTACAAGGGGGGGGGGAAATTTCTTCACCTTCCCCTGAGTGCAATTTAGCTTAGGAACAGCCCTGCTGCAGTATATGAACAGTGAGAGACTAAGGCTATGTCTACACTGCACAGGAAAACAGTTTCCATAGACTTTTATAGTAAAATCGTCCTGCTGTCTCCCCAGAATGTTTTTTTCCTGCTCGTTTTTTTTTTACTCGTCTTTTGAAACATGTTGCAAAAAACACCAGAGCAGGGCAAAAAATTTACTATTGGAGTCTATGTAAAGAGGCGGATGTTTTTTGGTATGTATTTGCTGCATTTTTTGCCGCGTTTTTTCAATGAAAACTCACCCAGGACATTAAAGTCCCACCTATACTGGATGTTAACACAGGTTATACCTTATGTCCGATGTGTTATCGTTCGAAATAAAGTTATCTTACTTTTGTCGCTAATGGATTTTTACGGATTTTGGAACTAAAATCTGGTTTTTGGTGCTAACAAAGTTATCTCTTTTTTACGGATTTTGTTGCTTAAATCCAATATTGGCGCTAACAGCTAGGTACCTTTATTGGCGGCAAAACTCATAAAATAAACGATTTTAGCGCCAAAATCCGTAAAAAAATTGACTTTAGGGCCGAAATCCATAAAAAAAACTGATATTTGGCAACAAAAGGGAGATAACTTTATTATCGCCAAAATCTGTAAAAAAATTGATTTTAGCACCAAAATCCGTAAAAAAAATGGACTTTAATGGCAAAATCCATAAAAAGATTTATTTATGGCGACAAAAGCAAGGTAACTTTATTAGCGTCAAAATCCGTAAGACTGCTACGGATTACATTTAAATGTAATAATGTGCTTTACATACCCTTTTGTAGGGTGGAGTTACATCAAATGGCTTGATTTATGCATACATTAAAAATCAGACTTGAAGAAAAGAAAAAACTTGCGTAAAAAACGTGCCAAAAAATGCAACCTCTGCAAAAAAAAAGTCCGTTCTTCAGCACCTTTTGAAAGGCAGTGGACAAAAAACTCAGTTTTATGAATATTTTTAGGATTTGGTTTTCAGGTCGTATTTTTGTCCACTGCAGTGTAGACATAGCCTTATTAACCCTGTATAAGCAGCTATGTCCTCAGCTTGCCCTGCACAGTTGGTATCTCCCACAGGAGAAATCTTACCAGATTGTGATCTCTGCCTGACAAAGTGAAAGAAAAACCTGTTTCCCTGTAGTAGTGAAAGAAATCATCTGATTTGCTAATGACATATATTTGAGAAAAGTCTTAGAATTTCAGCTACTATCAATTTGTGTGTGTTTGTGTGGTGGTTATATGTACTATTTAAAGGTCGGGTTGGTCAGGGGTTTATGAAACGAATATGAGAAAGCTTACGAAAGTTTGGTTATTCTGGGCCTGCACAGCATACAGTCAGTGGGTTGTAGGACAATTAATTATTTCTAGTGACTGCAAAGAGATGTGGCTTTTGTGAACCCGTCCTAAGTTGGCGTTCTGGAGCAGAACAGGAACACTCTGTGGTGCTTTGGGGACTTTCTGGGTTGTCCATGGGCTCTCCTGAGTTGTATTAGCCCCCAACTCCTGCCATGTTGTGTAGTTCTGGTTTATTCTGTTCTCGTAATTTTCCTCCAGAAGGAAGAAAGTAATCTCTCTAGCAGCACCGATAGCAGACAGCTAAACTGTAAATCAAGTCCAAGGCTATGTCTCCACTGCACACAAAACGTTCGTATTTTCAGCATTTTTCATTTTATAAAAACGCTGAAAGAACGACTGAAAAGAGGTCCCATAGACATTAATAGTAAAAACATCCTGTTGTCTCCACAGAACTTCTTTTTTCTGCTCGTTTTTGCTGCTGGTCGTTTTTTTGAAACATGTTGAAAAAAAAACGACTGAACAGGGCAGAAAATTTACTGTTGGAGCCTATGTAAAGTGCCAATCTCTTCTGCGCAGTAAAAAAAGCACCAAAAAACACACAAAAAGATGTAACACACGGAAACAAATTACTTTTTTCAGCAGCTTTTGACAGGCAGTGGACAAAAAACTCAGTCTTATGAATGTTTTAAGGATTTGGTTTTCGGTTTTCAGGTCGTTTTTTGTCCACTACCATCTAGATATAGCCTAACTCATTAGCAAGGGATTTCTAACTAAACCAGAATTTCCTCAAGAAGTAAGACAGCTGTTTTATTTATAAACAATGGTTTTAGACTTAGGCCGTGTTCACACGGCTTATTCACGGCGGATTTGTGCGCCGTATTGAGCGCACAAATCCTCCGTGAATACGGGGCGGGACGGGGGCGGGGGCCGGGCGCGGGGGGGGCGCCCCGCTCCCGGCCCCATAGACAATGCATTGTTTACGGCGCGTCCGCGCCGTAAATAATGTGCATGTCACTTTCTCCCCCCCGCGGCGGATTTGCCGAGCGGGGGAGGAGCGACGGATTCCACTGTTCTCTATGAGAGCAGTGGATTATCGTAATGACTCCGACGGATTGGCGCCGTATTGAAGCGCAAATCCGGCGCGGAATACGGCGCCAATCCGTCGGCAAATAAGCCGTGTGAACGGGGCCTTACAGCATTGCCACCCCCAAAGGCTATTTCTACACATAGTTCAGTATTTAGAATCTGACGACAATCCAACTGTAATCTGTGCTGTGTAGCCCTCAATAGAAAAGCAGTGTATCTGGCCTATCAGACTTCCTAAGCCAGCTTGGCACTCTCTACAAGGAGAAACAATTTCTCCTTAAAGGTATTTAAAAAGAGTAATACAGGCAGTCACCGGGTTACAAACGGGATAGAGACTGTAGGTTTGTTCTTAAAGGAGTTGTCTCATTACGAGCTTTCAGCCTGTCAGTGTCCCTGGTAAGTTGAACTGAGGGGCGTGCTTCTTGGTCTGTCTCTTCTGCTCCCTCTCCCCCCTCCCATCAGCACACAGGCAGCTACGTAACTTCTATACAGGTGGGGGGGGGGAGGGGGTTTGCTCTCAGAGTTCACCCTGTGTGTGTCTGCCTAGGTCTGTTGCAGGAGAGGGCTGATCTATGAGTGTAGAGAGGTCTGTGAAGCTGCTGTGTATGCTAATAGAGCAGAGGGGATGCATGTGTTCCTATATCCCCTGCTTAGCTTACAAGTCTCCACATCTCCAGCAACAACAAGGGAAGTGTTACTATACTCAGGATGTCTCACTAATACAGGAGAGCATAAAGTATTCACATGCCTGATCTGTACAGTATTAGTATAGTCACAGTTCCAAAGACACATCATGATTATAGTAACAGACAGGGTCACTGCTGTCACATCTATCTGTGTAGAGAGCAGGAGGAAGCAGGCACACACAGGGTTAATCCAGGACACAGACGCCAGAGTCCTCCCTCCCCCTCCTTCCACTCCAGAAGCATTCTGTGTGGGAGGGGCTCTCTGCTCTGACCTGTCTTCAAAGGTGATGAGTCATTCAGACCTGACAGCCAGTAAGATAAGGATCAACAGGTCAGCTACTATAGAGATTTGAGAAGCTGATGTAGTAATACTAACAGGGCTAGCTCAAAATCAGTAGGACATTTGTAATGAACATATATTGCAAAGCTGCTTGTTTTTTAAAGATCTTTAAATTAAAACCCAATCAGTGTAGCGAGACAACCCCTTTAAGTTGAAATTGTATGTAAGTCGGAACAGCTATATTTATTAAATGTTATTCCAGCAAAAATATTTTTTTAGTTTGGGATAGTACAGGGAATAGTTTTTACATTTGTTTTGTTGTCTGTGCCCTTTTTTAGAAGATTTCACCAAACGTTCTATATCTCATGTGCAGCTGTGGCATGCTGGCACTGGGTTATCATGGGGCGTGACTCAGTGTTGAATGTCAGCCACGCCCCATAAGGCCACGTTCACACGGCTTAAAACTGGACGTATTTCAGTCCGTAATTACGTGCCGGAGTGAAAACGTCCCAGTCATTACGGTAATCCACAGTTCTCATAGAGAACTATGGATTATGTCTCCTCTCCCTGATCGGCGAATACGGCGAGGGGTGAGATAATGACATGTGAATTACCATGCGCGTATACGCGCCGCTGGTAAGGGAAGTCTATGGGCCGGCGAAGTGGCCGTCCCCCCCCTCCCGCCCCACGGTGA